>VKON01000298.1:364020-380732 GCA_009741485.1 Malurus cyaneus samueli | reverse complement strand
ACAGGGGCTGAACTTGGGGATTCTTACTGGCCCCTTCAAATTCAGGATATTCTAATACTCTTTATTTTTTTATGCTCCTTCAAAATTTAACATGGGAACTTTACTATGGGAATAAACCTGAAGCTCCAAAGCACACTGCTCCCTCCTGGCATTGGGAAGCCACCCGCAGAGATGGGACAATACACTCCTGTGACAACTGTTAAAAATGGGGCATTAACTGAAACAAGACATGAGGCAATTCAGTGCATTGTCTGAGAGATCTGTGCAGTACTTGACACAATTTAAAGCCTCTGTTCACGCTGTCTTTCCTTTCTGAATTAAAATTAAATATATTCTGGACAAATGTATTCCCAGTAATACATGAAGGGGCAACCTGCACTCTGAATCTAGTTTTCTGTGGGTTACTCCATAGAGACTAGTAAATATTTCTTCATACTGCAACTTATTAAAAAATTTTTAAGACATAACCATTGCCCCAAGGAAGTTACACATGGAGAGCAGACTTATATATCTAGAGGGAAAATAGAACACTTAAATTTGAAGTTCTTGAAAACAGTCCTAGGATGTTTTAGAATGAGTAGGAGATATAAATCATACTTGGTCAACAAATTATGGCATATACCCTTCCTTAACTATTATTTTGCATATTTGATTAGCATTTTTACAAGGTAAAAAAAAAAACAATTAATTTGCTGTAAAATCATTTTTATAGCAAAATCATGACCTTTCCTTGCGAAAAATTTACAAAATTCATGATAGTGTTGGAGCAAGACTTGTCAGAAAAACCTTTGCTTGTTTAGAGGCTCTGTGAAACTTTTTATATCTGATTTGTAAATATGTGAAACTATATGCAAGCGTGTTCTAGGATTTCTTTATCCCACTATACCATTACTGGATTAAACACATTGAATTAATTCATGTATCTTGAACTTCCTAGAATATGGAAGGACTGATTCCATGTACATGGCATGACTGATGGAATACCCAGAAAAGAAAGAAAATAATGTTTCTTGTCTCCAAGTACTTAAGAAAAAGATGGTATTCTCTTCCTTTTTTTTGGTTTTGATAGTCTTTATATTGCTGACTACCAGAAAAGGCACAAATATATCTAAAAGAAAATTATCTTCTATGGGAAAGGCATGAAAAATCACTGAAAAATAAAAAAAAAAAAGTCTGAAAACTTTTCCTGTGGGAAAAAATCTCTGTGTGAGTTATATTATTACAACAATTTGTATTAGGAAATGTATAGCAATATTGTTTTAATTTCCTTATTGTTTTGAGGGATATTACTCTGACTGGGTTAAGGTCCATGCTGTCACTGGTTGTACCTACTGCAACTGGTATGCTTCTAAAATGTCCGGGCAAGACAAGCCTGGACACAAACAATCATGTTCCATGCATTTTCCCAGCAGAAACATGGGAAGACAAACTGCCTTTGGACCCTCGCCTCAGACATCACCTCAAAAACACCCTAGCAGTGCTCTGTCTCAGAGATGCAGGCAGGAAGGAGCACCACCTGCTTCTAAATTTTGGGCCCCCATTTAGCCCATCACTTTGTGTGTGCAACAGCTCTGGATTCTGGAATTTAAAACATGTTTCTACACCATGACTGCAATAGCGGCAAAGATGTTTTTAAAAGGAAATTGTGAATATTATAAATAATCAATGCTATTGGCACCACAGTTATTATTGTGCTGCTGCTGCTGTGATATGTGCCATTGTGCTCTGCTGGCAAGGAGAAGGCTGGAACAGCCTCTGGCTTGGACAGCCGAGGGAGCTGCTGGCAGACAGCATGCCAGGTGACATTTTTGAGCTGCAGCAGTGCCTGGAGACCTCCCCACGTGGCGCCTCACTGTTCATTGCCTTACTAATGGTATTTCATTTGTTCACTAACAGCCACTTTCTCTTATTGTCTCCTGAGCCTAGCCCACTTTATTCCCTAGAGGAGGCTACCTACAGCTCTTCCCTGGAAGCCTTCAAGGCCAGGTTGAATGGAGGGGAAACCTGGTCCAGTGGAAGGTGTGGCAGGAGGGTTGGCACAGATGGCCTTTAAGTGTCTCCCAACTCAAGCCATTCTATGACACTGATTCTCACAGCTCCTAAACAGCCAAAAGCCTCTGGAATGTCAAGGGGAAGTCAAGCCGGGGGGTGTCTGAGAGAAAAACATGGTTCAAGTGCACAACAAATAAATGCATAACAGGGCAATACCTTATGAAGAACACAGAGCTGCTCACTGCCGCTGGCCTGGCACGGCCGGACATCACTCTTCTGCAGAGAGTAGGTCCCCAGAGCAGCCTGAGAGCAGTCCATGATGCCAGACCCGCCCACCCAGGACACCATGGCCACCAAGCTCCCTGTCATGGCCTGACCCAGGGCTGGGTGGCCCTGCTGCCAGCCCAGCCTGTCTCTCACGGCTGGACTCTGCATGCCCACAGTGTGTCCTGCCCAGTATGCCCGTACCTCCCCGTTCTGGGAGCAGGGATCCAAACACAAAGAAAACTCCTAACACACCTAGATTTATTAGTCCTCCCTTGGTTTTAGTGCACTCATGTGTTTGGAAAGTTTTGCCTGCTCTTCATAAAAATTGTAATTACAGTATACATCAAGCAGCTTTTCCAAAGTTTTAAGCATCCACTCTCCTGTACAGTAACAACACGACATAGAGATAGTTAATTAGAACATTTATTTATACGTTTCCTCAGCTTTGTAATCTTCCACTGTGCATATGCCAGTATGGTACCTTACCCTCTCAACCTTTTTAGCTTTCTCATCCTCTATATAAAAGTATCTGAAATGTCCACTGAAGAGCTGGAAATTGAAAGGCAGGTAGTGAAAAGCAATGATGACAAACTTGCCTTTTTGTTTATAACTTGTACTATGCTCTTGTGTTCAAACACACATTTCAGCACTGAATATATTAACATTTACTTAAGCAGGAGTCAACAATGAATGTCATTAGTACCCTCTACTGGTTTATTTTATAGCAGCAGGCAATCCGTCCGTCCTTGGCCTAGTGGCTTCTCTGCAACCCATCTCCTTAATAGGATCTATGGCTAATTAAGAGAGATAATTATTCCTGAATAATTTAAAAAAAAGAAAAGTAGATGGAATTTAAAAAGAAATTATAAATTGTGTGCAGTTTTATCATCTGATTGATTACTCAGAGCAAAACCCAGCTTAGAGCCTGTTACAAAGTCACCCCAATCAGCTGGTGGTGCTAGGAGGAAACCAGACCACAGTCTCTCTGCTGCTTTACAGGAATAATGTGCCAGGACTTTTAAAACTTCCTGCTTTCAAGACTTTAAAAAAGCGCTTAAACACTATGACCTACATGATTTTCCCATTAACTGCTCATTAGTTTCCCTTGCTTCTATCAAAACCAGCCTTGACCATGCAGAGATAACGGTATGAATGCAATACACAGAAATGTGCCCGCAGCAGAGCCCCTAAAATCACTCCTTGTACTGTAAAAACCACCTGCTTCCCATCACCAGCCAGCCAACCCACATCGAGCCTCTGGCTGCACACATTGTCCAGCTCAATCCCGGCTTCAAGCCTGAAATTAAAGAGTAGTGCCCTTTATTTTGTAGGCCATGGCATCCCACTGTGCTACATTGAGGCACAGAGAGACATCTCTGAATCAGAACTTTGCAGTGGGAAATAAAGGCCTGAACACAAAGGTGCTAAAAGCTTGTGGGGAAGATACTGATGTTGAGCATTTTGTGCTACATCTTCACAGGCTGGAACATAAACAAACTCTGTGCTTCTTATACATTGACTACAGAGGAAAAGAGTTTTCCAACTAACTAAATTACTTCTGGATGGTTTGACACATCTGTGATGATAATCAAAAGGAAAGATTATGTAGCAGCCATCATTCTGCAGCAAGAAATCACAGCCTGTTATGATCCACTGAGCTCCTTTGAAATCTCTTGCTTGAGCCTTTTGCTGATATGTCATTTACTCCTGGGAAGCAGCAAACCAGATCAACAAAAGATTCATGATTGAAAAGGAATGCAGAAAAACTTTGTAACTCCAAATATGCTTCAGCCTTCACAGGTAATTTCTTCTTGTAAGTGGTTAGAAGATGTACTGAAAGGAGAATAACACAGTTTATTTAATATCTTAGCAAGAAGCTAATGTGCAGTACCTGCTGATATTGTTTAAGATATTGTTTAAGGTAAACTGATAGGAAACAACATTCTTAGCTTGTCAAGATCACTCCATTTCAAGTTTTTTAAAGTTTATTGGAGTAGCAGGTTCTAAAAGACAAGAAGCCTATTACAATCCAAGCAAGAGGAGATACCTTCTATCTTTCTAGTATGTACCTTTTATTTTAGAAACAAACCTTAAGCCTGAGTGCACTGTAAATATATTTTTTCTTTATTAGGAGTGTGTATTATTTATGTTAATGACAAAACTACCTAAAGATTCCAAAGATGGTCAGCATACATAATTCTAGCACATTTAATTCTAGCAACTAAGCACATTTAACTTAAGGCTAACTGAGAAGCCTTAATAATTCATTATGAGATTATATTTTGATACTAAAACAATCTCAGTATCCACTGTTTCAGAAATATCAGAGGGTATTTTTAGCAAAACTGTGAACTAGACCCGAATCTTTTGCTAAACTGTTCTCTTAGTCAAAAGCTACACTCCCTGCCTCAAATGGAATTGCATTATCTAGGTACTGGCAAGTTAGACAGACAGGAAGATGGAATTCTATACAGCAAGTGTATTTGTGTATTCAGACATACCCCTACAATATGAGAGGATCTGAACTGAAAAGCTTTATTAAAGTCGAATCATTAAAAAAAATAACTCAATGTAACTTGAAATAAGGAAGATTTATTAGCTTTTTAGTAGAGAACACGTCTTTCATTGACCTATATGACTTAAGACTCTTCTTGGAAAAAATTTACATCTTCATAATTACTTTGATTCTGCAAGTCTGCAGCTGCAATTCACATCATTTTGAAGTCCCTTAAAAATGTCAACTAAATAAATTATTTTCTGAATATCATGAACTACAGTGACAGCTCCATCATTTAAAAAGTTGTGGTCAATATTTAAGAATACAAAGTTCTTCTCACAAGTATTAAATGAATTGTTTTCTTAGGGATTTGCACTGGTGTCCATAGCTTTCCTTTATCATCTGCTATGCATGTGATTAAGTGCCCTCTGCTTAAGTGATAAATTACAAAAGGGAAAGAAATGAGAGAAAGAAGAGATATAAACATGACTGGAGACAGATTTTGAGCTTGTAGCACGAGTTACAGAAAGCAATTTTAAGGTGAGGAATATTGGTCCCATTTTAAAAACCCCAATTTAAAGAAATTCCAGTTTTAAAGAGTGCTCCAACCTTCAGAGACATCTCTTATCTTTGGGAAAATCTTGCAACCATTACAAATAAAAAAATGCAATTAGAGGCATAAAAAGCAAAAAAATTCTTCAGCAAGAGAACTCCACTGTTTTCAAGTCTTGCTATACCCATTAAACCACATCCACATCTACTAAAATTTTGGCATGCCAAAAGAAGTGGCTATTCATGATATCATCTACAGCCTAATGTTCATCTACCAGGCACCTTCACTCTTGGTGAACATTAGTAGGTGTTCCTCCACTGTGCCTATCTTAATATAAAGACTTTTCTAGGGTGTGAATCTGAATTAAAATCTTCTAAAAAAGACTCTGATTGGCAAGAGCTTTTGGAAAGATGCGCTCTCTGTCACAATCCAGTAAGTCAGAGTTTGAATCTGATCCAACTTGGCCTGATTTGCATCAAAATCTTGTATAAATTTTGCACAGTTCTGGACAGTGCCTGAATTGCAAAGTAACATGGACTCGCTGTTTCTCTATTTCTCTCTTTCTGTACCTGAGGCCATTTTACTTCACACAGCTGAAGAGAATTTCTTAGGAAAATCAGTAAGAAGAAGTAGAGGAGATAATGCAGCTGTTAGAGCATTCACCTAGCTAGTCTAACCCCCAAATCCATAAAATATTCATAGAAAATTAAATAACTTCACAAAAGGAAAAGCATAAGCCTGGAGTACCTAACAGAAGTGTCTCGTATTAGATCTCTTCTCCAGATGAAAAAATAAAGGCACTTTAGAATTTAGAATCTATGCCTAATCTATCACATTTAGAATCTATGCCATTGAGTGTTCTAGCCACCAGTTTAAAGGAAATGACCTTTGTATTTTGTTTTTTTCTCATTGGATAGGGCTGTACCCAGCTTTAGGATAGGGTTTACCATTGAGCAGCATCAGATGTTTCCTCTTATTTTGGGCTTAACTAGCTGATTGACTGTGTAGAAGATGAATTACAGTTTATTGCCCTCCTTGGCATTCTCTACTGCTTACGTAAGACAGCTCTTTGCTCATATTGCTGGATTCAGTGAATGCTCTGCTTTGGCTTCACACTTGCCAGTCTTTGTTAGAGAAGGCATTCACTGCTCCAACCAAGCCTCATGCTCGAAAAGACACACACAAGCTGCTACAATAGCTGGCTGTACTGAAGAATTGTCCAGGGATTGGGAATTGTGTCTAAACAACATGTAAAGATTGAATGATTTTAACACCAGTGTCAAAACACTTCAAATAAATCATTTAAATCCTGAGCATATTCAGTTGGAAAATATTTGGGTGCCAAATATGTTTCAGTACAATATTTAAGAAGCTGATGTAAAATCAAAGCAAGAAAGAGCAAATACCACAGCAGACAGAATTTTTTGTGTAGTTCTGCCCAAATCAAGCAGTTGCACTCCTCATTGCTAAAATAGTTGCGATTAACCTTTAATCAAAATTTTTAAATAGTGATAATTTAATTTATATAACTGTACCTATGCAAAATATTGTGCAACACTGGTGATTGCAAACATTTTATGATGAGGGGCACATTTGGAATGAGGCTTTTAAGCAAAATCCTGCAGAGAAGTACATTTCAGTTTATATAATAATGAATTCAAGGTAGAACTGAACAAATTCCACATGACGCTACCGTCCAAATTGCTTGGTTAAAACTGTAAATTGTGGATTCAGTTATACACCTGCTTGCCCACCAGAGAAGAAATTTCACACTCAAAAGCTTTCCCATTTTTGTCATCGTAGCCTAGAAAAACGTGTCTAGAAAAACAGATTTAGAAAATGTGTGCAAACCCTTTGCTGACATACTGTACTCCATCTGACAAACAAATTAAATGTCATATACCAGTGATCCCAGTTGCCATACCGTGTTGAGTGAACAAGCCACCCTATATTTCCAATTAAAAAACCCACATTGTATTACAAAAATTCGAGATACGTGAATATTCTGACCCAAGCCACTTTTCCTGGGTATGAAAGGCAAATAGTTTGTGAGAGAAGGACTGGGAGCTGTATCATTGCAAGAGAATTTGTCATCTGACTGTGGGGATAACAAACCAGCTATGAGGAGCCGCACCCGAGGTTTGGAAGTAATGACTGAGAAAGGCACTTGGCAAGAGGAAATATTTGAGGCAGAAAATGAGAACATGAAGGAACATGCGAACGTTTAAATGCCTCTCTTCAAACATGAAGCAGTGCAGCACAAGTTCAGCTGTTAAACACCGCTGCTTTTGCGTAACATGAGGAGTTCAGACAGCAGCTCACTGACACTCTGCCACACCACCTGAGCACAAAAGGTAGAAAGAAAACGAGTGATTGCACAACTAGAGTGCAGCCTCTACAGCTACCTGGCAGCAGAGCTGCACAATGACAGGTAAAACTCTGCTCACTGATAGTTTGGGACCTGAGCCTTCAGCAGCTGGCTCAGAGATTAAAATTGAGAGCTTAAAACAAATAATTATAATAAAAAGCAAAATATCGCAGAACACATTTAACCTGAATTTCAGGTGTTGGTGTTTAGGTGGGGGAAAGCAGCTAATTGTATAAAATGCACATTTCAGCTTTGCACATTACTGAAGCTGGTTGCATGTACTGACATTGGAAACAGTCATTCCATTCCACTGGGCCCCACAGAGACAGTCTAGCTGCATGCACTGGCATTCATTCCTCTCTAAGCATTACCAGATCCATGGCATTATTCTGGAATGTTGAAGACCACAGGCAGAATGAGTTCTAATGCAGTTGGCATTACCTATATTATTTGCAGAATACAAGTGGCAGTGACAGTAGGGCACAAAGAAATTGACTTGGTATCCAGGATAAACTTGTACTGCAGTCCTGGAGGAAAATACGTCACATCTTTTTATTTGCAAATTGAAAATGTTAGATATGGAAATTTGGAATTAAAAATAAATTCTGGCTACTGCGACTTTTCAGAGTAGATTTGTTCTTTGGTTTTATATCTTTCAATATTTTCTTCTGTCATATATCTAGCATTTCCTAAATGAACAAAATATATCAGCATAAGAAAGATCTCCAACAGATTTTGCTTTGCACCTGATTATTTTTTCTCATGTCTGCAATGTTTATATCACTTTTAGGCATTTTGGCAAGTAAAAATGAGAATAGTAAACCTTTCTACCTTGTATGTAACACCTAAAATAGAAAAGTCCGGAGTTCTTCTCAGGCTGGTTTTCATCTTTCCCCTCTGTTCTGCCTAACAGAGGTGCTCTGCCTAGGTTTTATCCAGTTACACTAATTCTGAATTCATTCTCCCCCTGTAGAGGATTTTCCAACCACTGATAACATGCTTTTTTTCCTTAGGTCAACAAGCAGGCTTGGCAGAGTCGTCCCTGGCACATACAGCCACTGCACCAGCACAGCTGTCACTGTTGACACCAGCACTCAATTTGGATGGGCTAAGCTTGTCTACAAGATCTTTTTGACAAACCATCCCATGAAAGAGTTGCCATCTTGTCAAGATGACTTGTCGCAATGTTTAATAAACCAAGACCTGTTTTCCATAATATGGAGAAGAGCTAAGAAGCTAATCCTCACCCCTGGAGATATTCTATGTCTCTTTTCACTAGTGTGAGAAACTCAACACAGAAAATTTTCCATTTATAGGGTAACATAAACATAATGTAATGGACCACCAAACATTTTATTTTCCTTTCTCATAACACTCAATTGCACTTACCAGGCTTGAGAGATCGATGCATATAAAGCTTATCAGGTTGAACAAGGCCAAGTGTAGGGTCCTGCCCTGGGTTGGGACAATTCCATGCACAAACACAGGCTGGGTGGAGAATGAACTGAGAGCAGCCCTGGGGAGAAGGACTTGGGGGTGCTGTGGGTGAGAGGCTGGACATGACCCGGCCATGGGCACTGCCAGCCCAGAGAGCCAAACGTGTCCTGGGCTGCATCCAAAGCAGCGTGGGCAGCAGGGGAGGGAGGGGATTGTGCCCCTCTGCTCTGCTCTGCTGAGACCCCACCTGGAACACTGCACCCAGCTCTGGAGTCCCAGCACAGGAGGAGCGAGTACAGAGCAGGGCAACAAGTTTCATCAGAGGGAACAGGGCACCTGTTCTAGGAAGAAAGGCTGCAACAACTGGGATTGTCCACCCTGGAGAGGAGAAGATTTCAGGATGACCCAACTGCAGCCTTTCAGTATCTCAAGGGGGCCTAGATGAAAGATGGAAAGGGACAAGAGCATGGGCAGGCAGTGGCAGGGAAAGAGGGAATTACTTTAAACTGAAAGCGAATAGGTTTAGATTAGAAATTAGGAAGAAATTCTTTAATGTGGGGGTGATGAGGCACTAGAAGAGATTGTTCACAGAAGTTGTGGATGCCCCATCCTTGGATGAAGCTCTCAGCAACCTGGTCCAGTGAAAGGTGTCCCTGCCTATGGCAGACAGGTTGGAACTAGACGATATTTAATGACCCTTCCAACTCATTCCATGACTCTACAGTTCTATGACGCCTAAGCAGTCTGGCCAGAATCACTTGGGCACACCATGGAGGACAAACCTTAATGCCTATGCAACTCTCGCCCAGAAGATCAACAAATCCCTTGATTTGTTTTGGATTGACTACTGGACATTGACTGGGGCATGTGCTGAACATAATCCTTTAATGTTTACAGTGCTCCAGCAAAATGCCCAAGACTTGTGATTCTTTTTATTTCCTCTATGAATATTTCATGGCTCCAGATCTCTCACTTTGACAGCATTAATATTTCAAGTTTTTCCTTCTTGCTACCTGTATGAAGTTTGCACAGCCTGGGTTTTGGCAGCAGGGGGCCACAGAGGCAGCTTCTGTCAGAAACTGCTGGAACATCCATCAGAGACAATACCTGGTGGCTCCAAAGATGGATGTGCCACTGGCCAATTAGAAATGGTGGTAGCACCTTTGTGATAACAGATTTAAGAAGAAATAGAGAGATGTTTTCTTTGGTTTTATATCTTTCAATATTTTCTTCTTGTCATATACTAGCATCATCTAAATGAACAAAATATATCAGCATAAGAAAGATCTCCAACAGATTTTGCTTTGCACCTGATTATTTTTTCTCATGTCTGCAATGTTTATATCACTTTTAGGCATTTTGGCAAGTAAAAATGAGAATAGTAAACCTTTCTACCTTGTATGTAACACCTAAAATAGAAAAGTCCGGAGTTCTTCTCAGGCTGGTTTTCATCTTTCCCCTCTGTTCTGCCTAACAGAGGTGCTCTGCCTAGGTTTTATCCAGTTACACTAATTCTGAATTCATTCTCCCCCTGTAGAGGATTTTCCAACCACTGATAACATGCTTTTTTTCCTTAGGTCAACAAGCAGGCTTGGCAGAGTCGTCCCTGGCACATACAGCCACTGCACCAGCACAGCTGTCACTGTTGACACCAGCACTCAATTTGGATGGGCTAAGCTTGTCTACAAGATCTTTTTGACAAACCATCCCATGAAAGAGTTGCCATCTTGTCAAGATGACTTGTCGCAATGTTTAATAAACCAAGACCTGTTTTCCATAATATGGAGAAGAGCTAAGAAGCTAATCCTCACCCCTGGAGATATTCTATGTCTCTTTTCACTAGTGTGAGAAACTCAACACAGAAAATTTTCCATTTATAGGGTAACATAAACATAATGTAATGGACCACCAAACATTTTATTTTCCTTTCTCATAACACTCAATTGCACTTACCAGGCTTGAGAGATCGATGCATATAAAGCTTATCAGGTTGAACAAGGCCAAGTGTAGGGTCCTGCCCTGGGTTGGGACAATTCCATGCACAAACACAGGCTGGGTGGAGAATGAACTGAGAGCAGCCCTGGGAGAAGGACTTGGGGGTGCTGTGGGTGAGAGGCTGGACATGACCCGCATGGGCTTGCCAGCCCAGAGAGCCAAACGTGTCCTGGGCTGCATCCAAAGCAGCGTGGGCAGCAGGGGAGGAGGGGATTTGCCCTCTGCTCTGCTCTGTCTGCTCTGCTGAACCCCAACTGGAAATTAACAGCGCTCTGGGCCCAACATTACAAAGACATGTACCTGCTGGAGTGGGTCCAGAGAATGGTCACAAAGATGATCAGAGGGAGCACCTCTCCCATGAAGGCAGGCCGGGAGAGAGATGGGATTGTTAGCCAGAAGAAAAGAGGACTCCAGGAATACCTCAAAGCAGCCTTTTGCTATTTAAAAGGGGCCTTTGAGAAAGCTGGAGAGAATATTTCTCAAGGGCATGGAGCATTTGCAACAAAGTGCAATGGCTTCAAACTGAAAGAGGGTGGATTTAGACTAATGATTAGTAAGAAATTCTTTACCGTGAGGGTGGTGAAGCACTGACACAGGTTGCCGAGAGAAGTTATCTCCTGATGATGGCAGGACAGTTGAACTACATGATCTTTTATATTCTTTCCAATGCAAAACATTCTATGATTTTATGATCAGGAATGAAACTAAGAACTGAGTAAATCTGGTACTTTATTTTCTTTCAAACAGAAGACTTCTGACTATAAAAAAAACAGAACTACTAGCAGCAATGTGGCCAGGAGCAACAAGCCCTTTGCCAAGCATCCAGCACCCTCCCAGTCTTCAGATGATGATGGCAGCCCATTACCCTGGCAGCGAGGGGCTCTTCTGCCCACCCTCTGGCAGCACTAAACCCTGTCACTGTCATAATGACAAACTGGGCTTTACTCCCTTAACACGTCAGCTAACAAATCACACAAACTTTGGTAGCTGAAACCTCTAAACTCAAAGAGTAATTATCACATTTTTCACAGAGTGAGCTGTCAGAGCATCACCAGCCCAGATGCTGCTAGATTCCAAATTGCTTAGTATATAATCTAAACTATATTGTTAGTGAAATATCTGCAGTACGTTCTGCAGTACCTCTATTACATATGACAGTACAACATTCCTCATGGTCTGTAGAAATTCAGGTTTGCTGAGGTTTAAATTCTGTACATGTGGTAAGTTCTCTGCCAAAACAGCTACACAGTCAGACATAGAGCTGTTCGGGAATACTTTTGCTTTTTCTTGAGGAGATACAATATTTTGGAGACCAAAATACCTCCTAGAAGCAAGATGGATTGGGTAATCAAAGCAGTAGCTCCTGGGCCCAGAACAGGGCAGCTGGTCAGAGCATTTACCCAGACTTGGCAGGACAGGGTAAAAATTCCTGGCCTTGGTGAAGAAGAGCAGGGTAACACCTGGGTTTCTCATATGCTACATTAGTCCCCTCTTCCAGACATATTTTCTTCTCTTTTTCTGCAGGAAAAAAACATCTTGGAATACCAAGGTTTTATTTCAGTGCAAAATGTCTATAATCATAGATTTCAAAATTTCATGGAGTAAAATATATCTTTACTGTCCAGGTTTTGTAGAAGATGATATACTTTCCCTAGGGTAGTATGAAAGTGTTTCAGTCTTAGAGCAAAAAGACAATTGGTTTGGAATGTTTTGTAGGACTAGTTTATTGTTTTATATTGGCTAGAGAACTCCCAAATTTATTGGTCTGAACTGCTTTCACACTGATGAGTCAGTCTTTTCAATGCTTCATCTCAAGACTGAAGTTTGGAGAATAATTTGTATTTCCTTTGAAAGTGGCGAGTCTCCTAAGGAATGATAGTTGTGAATTCATTGGAAATAAAATAATCTTAATTATTCAAAACAATTCCACTCAGCTTCAACCGCTCCAGATTTTCAAACTTGTTCCATACACATGCTTTTATATGCAGAAAGTAAATACATTATTTGTATGTGCATAACTTTGGCTCAGACTACAAACCCCAGAGATTGCATGCAGCTCCGAATACACAAGTTACAAAATATGATTTAATTTATAAGCTTTTAAGGCTGTATTAGCTCCATATTAGTTTTTTCTGCACTTCTGCCTCTGCAGATGTGGAAGCCTCAGAAACACTCCAAGAGGAGTTTTGATGGCACCTGTCAGTATTAAGTGCTGTGAGCTGCATCCACAAATTGTACTCCACAGGTGAAAGTCTGAGGAGCTGTGAACTCTGTTTGTGGCTTTTGGGCACAAGAAAAAGTGGGTTTAGACTGAACTGTGCCAACATATTCTGCAGTACACATTTCTGCTAAGGCTCAGCACAGCATAAGAAATAAACCCAAGCAAGAGAAAATGTGGGTGAACACAGTCAGAGGAGACACAAGAGAGGCAAATGGCAGCTGCTGAACGGGATTGTTCCATGTACAACAGTGCAAAGGAATAAAACTGTATCTGAGCAGAACAGATGGACTCAGTGCACGCTAAATGCTTGGCTTGCAAAATCAGTTGTCTTGGTAGTCCAATGGGCAGGAGGACTCTAATCCCAAAATGAAATATGAGTAGAAGATTACTAGCAGATCACTAATATTCAAGCACCAAATAATGGAAACTGAGAAGTATTTTGAAACTCAGTGTGCCTGATACTAAAGATCACAGCTTCATTTGCAAATCACTGAAGAATGGCAGTCCATATCTGCAGTTGTCCTGCAGGTATCTACAAGTCTATCTCAGTGAAGAAAACGGGTCAAATGTTTCAGTTCTCCCAAGTGAACTGTGCTGTACAGTGTGATAAAGGATTATTTTCTAACAGAGGGAATAGATCCTTTTTACAAATTCCCATATACCAAGCAAATTTCTAGGAAAACATTTCCCTAACAACCATTCATCTCCCCACCGTGAATGTGAGATTTTGATTCAAAAGCTTTTCTACTCTGTCCAGCAGTGAAATAAACACACTTTTCAATCCTTTCTTTAAAAGAAAGAAAAAACATCCCGCATCCCAGCAGCTACAGCAATCATGCAGCCTTTAAGATGCTCCCATTAAAGCTTGGTCATCTGTGTTGGCTTCAGCTGGGGTCAATTTTCTGCAGCGTGGCTAATGTGGGGCTGTTTTGGACTTGTGCTGAACACAGTGGTGTAGAGAGATGTTTTTGTTATTGCTCAGCGGGGCTTGCACAGAACCAAAGCCTTTCCTGTTTTTTGTACTGACACACTGATGGAGGAGACTGGGAGTGCATGGGATGGGAGACTGGGACAGGAGAGAGCCAGGACAGGTGACCCGGCCTGACCAAAGGGATATTCCAGACCATATGGCATCAACCTAAGGCTATAAAGTGGGGGAAGAAGGAGAAAGGGGAGGACATTTAGAATGATGGCATTTTGTCTTCCCAGATAACCGTTACTTGTGATGGGCTCTGCTCTCAGGGAAATGGCCGAACACCTCCCAGACCATGGGAAACAGGGAATAATCCCTGTTTTGCTTTGGTTGTATGCACAGCTTTTGCTTCCCCTATTTAAGTTCTTAACCCACGCTTTTCTGCCCTTTACTCTTCTCTCCTTGGTTTCTCCTGCCAATTTTGCTGGCCGGGAAGTTGAGAAGAGCAAACATGGGGGTGGCTGTTGGCTGGGGTTAAACCAAGCACCTTCAAATACTCTCATATAATTCTCTATCCTGGAGTGAGTTCATTTATATTTTCTTGTTAGAAACATTTCACTTTCCTACGGATAGTTATTTATTTGAGGAGAGATTCAACATGAAATGTTGGTATATTAAGTAGTCTGGTTGCCTCTCTTTTTTGTATTTTAATATGGAGATGACATCTGGAGGACTGAACTCCCTTTCTTATAAGTTTGGTCACACCTGTAAGCCAATGAAAATGCATTTGTCAAAAATCTCCTAACCAGCTCAAGCCTCATTAAGCTGGGCCTCACAAAAGTGGCTAAGATCATGATGAGCAAGACTTGACATGAAGGAACATTCAAGGAAAAAGAGTTCTTCGAAATATCCCAAGCCTATTCTCCTGATTCCTTTAAAGCATTCCATCTTTTCTATTTTCCACTTAAGAGATGGGGTCAAAAATGTGGGACTTTTACCTCCAGTGCCTTGCAGACATACTTAGTATTGCTGATTGCTTCTTCTTCTCTTCTCTCCTTCAATAGAGCTAAAGAAATTATGGAAGGTCCTCTGGGAATGATTCTCTCTATTCCCTTATGAAAGATAACTGTACAAAGCTTTTCACTTAGAGAGAAACTTATATAAGGTAGTTTCACGGGTGAGATTTTGGAAAAGTCATGCTAAGATAACAATCCATGTGGTATTAGAGACCCATAGCCTAGAAAGAAGCAAAGAGGGACTCCTACAGTTCTTTTCCTCTGATTAGGGTCAAAAACCTTAGAAACAGGTTATTATCTAAACCTCTTACACATCTACTGAAGTGCAAGATGATTTTCCTTAGAAATAGTCCCGCTCAGTTCCCTCAAGTCCTCTTCAGTCTAATTTAGCAATTGTGCAAGCAGCCAACCTCATAACACTGAAGTTCTAGAAAGAAATTTGGAAGCTAGGGAGAGGGAGCTCTTAAGCAGATGTCAAACAGCTTCAAAACAGTCACGAGGAGAAAATTATGATTATAGTGGAACTTAGACTATGAGTAAAAGTGTAAACCAAATTTAAGAACACCTGAATATTCCTAAAATGAAGAAATGTTTTCAAGGAACTGACAGGCAATGTCATACAAGGCCAGAAAAAGTTCCTCATTCATTAGGGGTCCTTGTACTTCTGTATTTTCTGATAAAACTGCAAAGTCCTGTCGACGAGTATTTTTGTCAGGAAACACATAGAAAAAAATACTGTATGGAAAATAGTTCTCTGTTTTTCCCTTCTGATGAGAGGTAAGTGCTGACTGCTTTCCTTAAGTTCTCCCTTAGGTGCCAGAACTGGAAATCATAGGAAGTTTTCATACATACATTACAGATAAGAAAGGCTCTGCCGACAAACAAAGCCAACATCTGCTGGGAGCAGGTGATTCCAGAGAGCTGAGTGATCATGAGCTATCCTTTACACAACCTGCCTGCCACTGGGTGACCCTAGAAAGCAAAAGTGGGATGCATGTTCCTGGGGAACATCCTTACAATCATTGAGGAAAGCATTTGATCTCGCAGATGCCAATTTTGCTTCCAAGGGAGCAGCCCAGATCAAACCCAAACACAAGGTTTTTTCTGATCAACTTCACAACACCAGTTCCAACTGCTTCCAAATCATGGTCCACTCCAGAAGAGCACACTTAAAATCAAAATTCACTTGAGTTAAATACTTAAGAAAGACGTGGAGATTCTTCATCTTCTGGAAAGTTTAAAAAAAAATAAAAATTCTCCCTCTAGAATTTTTATGTGTTCTCAAAGAAAAAAACACCATAACACCATCCAATTCATTCAATAAGCAAGAAAGGAAAACATACCAGTTTTATTGCTTCTCAAAGCAGTAAGTAAAAGCTTATTTGTAGAGAATCAGACCAATAATCAATTAAAAAAAACCGCTGCAGTCAGTAAAATACTGTATGTTGATAGT
>VKON01000298.1:352143-363995 GCA_009741485.1 Malurus cyaneus samueli | reverse complement strand
AAACAAAAGTCTGGGCACAGTTTTAACTGCAAGCTAGAGAAGGCAGAGTTAAGATATGTGAAGGAACAAACATAGACAGTGACAAGTGCAGGAGGGACAGGAGCTGCTCCAATGGGCAGGAGGCTGATACTCCCTGCGAGCCACTGGAGCCCCAGCTCCTGGTGGTGCACGCTGTGCCCCTGCAGCCCATGGAGGTCCCAGGATGCAGAGATCCACCCGCGAGCCAGGAGGGCCCACACTGGAGCAGGTGGAACTGCCCAGAGGAAGCTGATGACCCATGGGAGCTGTGGAGTGAGGCGGGCCCGCTCGTCGAGCTGAAGCGCCTGTCCTATTAGGACAGCACCCTTGAGAGGACACCTCATGTGCTATGCCGGACGTAGTGTTTGGGGAGCTTGCTAGCTGCCACACTGCGGTACCGGCCAGCGACCCACATGCTGTAGTGTTTGAGGGGAGCTCTGCTGCCCGTGCCCGCCCGTATTGGGCCTGCGCCACGGACGACCCACACTGCAGTGTTTGGGCGAGCTCTGCTGCCCCGTGCAACAAGACCACACTGCAGTGTTCTTGGGGAAGCTCTGCTGCCCAGGCACATGACCCACGCATGCAGTGTTTGGGGAGCTCGCTGCACCCGGCACAGCACCCACACTGCAGTGTTTGGGGAGCTCTGCTGCCCAGGCACAGACCTCACGCGTGCAGTGTTTGGGGAGGGCTCTGCTGCCCGTGGACAAGACCCACGCTGCGTGTTTGGGAGCTCTGCGTGCCCAGTGGACAGACCCACACTGCAGTGTTGGGGAGCTCTGCTGCCTGTCACAGACCAACGCTGTGAGCACGCCCGGTGGGACGACCCACTGCAGTGTTTGGGGCTTTCGCTGCCCTGGCACAGCCACACGACAGGTGTTTGAGGAGCTATCTGCTGCCGCCCTGGCACAGACCACACTGCGGTGTTTGGGAGCTTGCTGCGCCACGGCCACGACCCACATTGCATGTGTTTGGGGAGCCTGCTGCCGTGCCACGCCAGACCCATCACTGCAGTGTTTGGGAGCCTGCTGCCCACGGCACAGACCCGACACGCAGTGTTCGGGGAGCTCTGCTGCCCGTCCTACGAGACCCCACTGCAGTGTTTGGGGAGCTCTGCCTGCCCGCTCGCCGGCAGCAGACCCACACTGGCAGTGTTGGGCGAGCGTCTGCTGCCCAGTGACAGACCCACACTGCAGTGTTTGGGGAGCTGCTGCTGCCGTGCGCACAGACCCACCTGCGTGTTTGGGGAGACTCTGCTGCTCACGTGCCACAGACCCACACTGCAGGTGTTTGCGGGAGCTTGCTGGCCCGTGCGACCAGACCCACACTGCAAGTGTTTGGGGAGGCTCTGCTGCCTAGCACAGCCCACACTGCATGTTGGGAGCTCTGCTGCCCGTGCCCACAGACCCACTGCCAGTGTTTGGGGAGCTCTGCTGCCACGTTGGCAGCAGACCCACACTGCAGTGTTTGGGAGCTCTGCTGCCCGTGCCACATGACCCAACACTGCAGTGTTTTGGGGAGCCTCTGCTGCCCGTAGGGCACACGACCCACACTGACAGTGTTTGGCGGAGCTCTGCTTGCCCACGGCACAGACCACAACTGCAGTGTTTGGGGAGCTCTGCTGCCCGTGGACGAGACCCACACTGCAGTGTTGGGGAGCTCTGTCTGCCTGCACCAGGCAACAGGACCTCAAGCTGAGTGTTGGGGAGCTCTGCGTGCTCCGGTGCCACAGGACCCACACTGCATGAAAGTGGCGAGTCTCCTAAGGAATGATAGTTGTGAATTCATTGGAAATAAAATAATCTTAATTATTCAAAACAATTCCACTCAGCTTCAACCGCTCCAGATTTTCAAACTTGTTCCATACACATGCTTTTATATGCAGAAAGTAAATACATTATTTGTATGTGCATAACTTTGGCTCAGACTACAAACCCCAGAGATTGCATGCAGCTCCGAATACACAAGTTACAAAATATGATTTAATTTATAAGCTTTTAAGGCTGTATTAGCTCCATATTAGTTTTTTCTGCACTTCTGCCTCTGCAGATGTGGAAGCCTCAGAAACACTCCAAGAGGAGTTTTGATGGCACCTGTCAGTATTAAGTGCTGTGAGCTGCATCCACAAATTGTACTCCACAGGTGAAAGTCTGAGGAGCTGTGAACTCTGTTTGTGGCTTTTGGGCACAAGAAAAAGTGGGTTTAGACTGAACTGTGCCAACATATTCTGCAGTACACATTTCTGCTAAGGCTCAGCACAGCATAAGAAATAAACCCAAGCAAGAGAAAATGTGGGTGAACACAGTCAGAGGAGACACAAGAGAGGCAAATGGCAGCTGCTGAACGGGATTGTTCCATGTACAACAGTGCAAAGGAATAAAACTGTATCTGAGCAGAACAGATGGACTCAGTGCACGCTAAATGCTTGGCTTGCAAAATCAGTTGTCTTGGTAGTCCAATGGGCAGGAGGACTCTAATCCCAAAATGAAATATGAGTAGAAGATTACTAGCAGATCACTAATATTCAAGCACCAAATAATGGAAACTGAGAAGTATTTTGAAACTCAGTGTGCCTGATACTAAAGATCACAGCTTCATTTGCAAATCACTGAAGAATGGCAGTCCATATCTGCAGTTGTCCTGCAGGTATCTACAAGTCTATCTCAGTGAAGAAAACGGGTCAAATGTTTCAGTTCTCCCAAGTGAACTGTGCTGTACAGTGTGATAAAGGATTATTTTCTAACAGAGGGAATAGATCCTTTTTACAAATTCCCATATACCAAGCAAATTTCTAGGAAAACATTTCCCTAACAACCATTCATCTCCCCACCGTGAATGTGAGATTTTGATTCAAAAGCTTTTCTACTCTGTCCAGCAGTGAAATAAACACACTTTTCAATCCTTTCTTTAAAAGAAAGAAAAAACATCCCGCATCCCAGCAGCTACAGCAATCATGCAGCCTTTAAGATGCTCCCATTAAAGCTTGGTCATCTGTGTTGGCTTCAGCTGGGGTCAATTTTCTGCAGCGTGGCTAATGTGGGGCTGTTTTGGACTTGTGCTGAACACAGGGTGGATAGTACAGAGATGTTTTTGTTATTGCTCAGCGGGGCTTGCACAGAACCAAAGCCTTTCCTGTTTTTTGTACTGACACACTGATGGAGGAGACTGGGAGTGCATGGGATGGGAGACTGGGACAGGAGAGAGCCAGGACAGGTGACCCGGCCTGACCAAAGGGATATTCCAGACCATATGGCATCAACCTAAGGCTATAAAGTGGGGGAAGAAGGAGAAAGGGGAGGACATTTAGAATGATGGCATTTGTCTTCCCAGATAACCGTTACTTGTGATGGGCTCTGCTCTCAGGGAAATGGCCGAACACCTCCCAGACCATGGGAAACAGGGAATAAATTCCCTGTTTTGCTTTGGTTGTATGCACAGCTTTTGCTTCCCCTATTTAAGTGTCTTAACCCACAAGTTTTCTGCCCTTTACTCTTCTGGTTCTCTCCCCAACTTTGCTGGCCGGGGAGTGAGAGAGCAGCAACATGGGGCTGGGCTGTTGGCTGGGGTTAAACCACAGCACCTTCAAATACTCTCATATATTCTCTATCCTGGAGTGAGTTTCATTTAATATTTTCTTGTTAGAAACATTTCACTTTCTACGGATAGTTATTTAATTGAGGAGAGATTCGAACATGAATGTTGTATATTAAGTAAGTACTGTTGCCTCTCTTTTTTGTAATTTTAATATGAGATGACATCTGGAGGACTGAACTTCCTTTCTTAAAGTTTGGTCACACCTGGTAAAGTCCCATGAAAATGCATTTTGTCAAAAATACTCCTAACCAGCTCAAGCTCTCATTAAGCTGGGCCTCACAAAAGTGCCTAAGATGCATGATGGGAGCAAGACTTGACATGAAGGGAAAACATTCAAGGAAAAAAGAGTCTTCGAAATATCCAACAAGCTATTCTCTGATTCCTTTAAAGCAATTCCATCTTTTCTATTTTCCACTTAAAAGATGGGGTCAAAAATGTGGAGACTTTTATCCCTCCAGTGCCTTGCAGACATACTTAGGTATTGCTGATTGCTTCTTCTTCCTCCTCTTCAAGAGCTAAAGAAATATGGAAGAGTCCTCTGGGAATGATTCTCTCTATTCCCTTATGAAAGATAACTGTACAAAGCTTTTCACTTAGAGAGAAACTTATATAAGGTATTTCACGGTGATTTTGAAAAGTCATGCTAAGAAATAACAATCCATGTGGTATTAGAGACCCATAGCCCTAGAGAAGAAGCAAAGAGGGACTCCTACAGTTCTTTTCCTGATTAGGGTCAAAACCTTAGAAACAGGTTAATTATCTAAACCTCTTACACATACTACTGAAGTGCAGATGATTTTCTTAGAAATAGTCCACGCTCATTCCCTCAAGTCCTCTTCAAGCTCTAAATTTAGCATATTTTGCAAGCATAAAGCCACCTCTAAATAACACTGGAAGTTCTAGAAAGAAAATTTGGAAGCTAGGAGAGGGAGCTTTAGCAGATGTCAAACAGCTCAAAACAGTCACGAGGAGAAAATTAGTGATTATAGTGGAACTTAGACTATGAGTAAAAGTGTAAACCAAATTTAAGAACACCTGAATATTCCTAAAATGAAGAAATGTTTTCAAGGAACTGACAGGCAATGTCATACAAGGCCAGAAAAAGTTCCTCATTCATTAGGGGTCCTTGTACTTCTGTATTTTCTGATAAAACTGCAAAGTCCTGTCGACGAGTATTTTTGTCAGGAAACACATAGAAAAAAATACTGTATGGAAAATAGTTCTCTGTTTTTCCCTTCTGATGAGAGGTAAGTGCTGACTGCTTTCCTTAAGTTCTCCCTTAGGTGCCAGAACTGGAAATCATAGGAAGTTTTCATACATACATTACAGATAAGAAAGGCTCTGCCGACAAACAAAGCCAACATCTGCTGGGAGCAGGTGATTCCAGAGAGCTGAGTGATCATGAGCTATCCTTTACACAACCTGCCTGCCACTGGGTGACCCTAGAAAGCAAAAGTGGGATGCATGTTCCTGGGGAACATCCTTACAATCATTGAGGAAAGCATTTGATCTCGCAGATGCCAATTGCTCCAGAGGGAGCAGCCAGATCAAACCCAAAACACAAGGTTTTTTCTGAATCACTTCACAAACCAGTTCCAACTGCTTTCCAAAGTCATGTCACTCCAGAAAGAGCACACTTTAAAATCAAAATTCACTTTTGAGTTAAATACTTAGAAAGACGAGATTCTCATCTTCTGGAAAGTTTAAAAAAAAAAAAATTCTCCCTCTAGATTTTTATGTGTTCTCAGAAAAAAACACCATAACACCATCCAATTCATTCAAAGCAGGAAAGGAAAACATACCAGTTTTATTGCTTCTCACAGCTACAGTAAAAGCTTATTCCTGTAGAAATCAGACACAAAATAATCAATTAAAAAAAACCGCTGCAGTCAGTAAAATACTGTATGTTGATAGTTTGGTGAGATATTTATTCACAGGTGTATTATATCCTGTTCAAGAATAAAACATGCAGTGAAGAAGTTCAGTTTGAAAAGCTTGCAAATGACTACATGCAGCACCTAGGTCACTTTGGAAGACAGTATGTTTGGGCGTGGAAAAATCTCAAATCAAAAATCTCATCCCAAAGTCATTCTTACTGTCAGTAAAATTACCCCTCTCTACATGCAGACAGCAAGAGTTATTTCTCTGCTTTGTATAATTGTGCAGTGAAGTTAATATCATACAAAGAGCACCTTGTAGAAAAACATCTAGCTTGGAAAACAGATGGAAAAATATTTTTATGCTTTGTATTTGTAGTTTCTATCAGTAGCTGACTGTTTCATGATTTTATGATAACATATTTCTCTACAATAATAACTATGATAAATGCAAGCCTTATTATTAGCAGCATGAGAAAATTTCCATTCATTTTAGTATCTTTTCAGTAAACTTGTCTCACGTTATTTCAAGGATCCCATGTTGAGCAGAAAAGTACAGAGTAACAAAGTCTCCTAACCTTTGATGGTGCTCGGGATGAACAAAGCAGACTTTAGTGTAAACAAAAAGAGCTATTTTGCAGCTTCTGTGATCCTAAAGATTGACAAAAAATATCTTACAAATGTCATGAAAATACTACCAGAAAAACTACCCTGTATATTATTGAACAATTTCTAAATACAACAGAAAATCTTTCTTCACTACAGGGAAGAAAAGGATATCTTTCCTGTCTAAAAGAGAAAACTACAAGGGACAAGGGGTCAGCTTATTCTCTATATTTTGTCTTAAAATTCACATCAATATGAGCAAATTAATTTCTGATTTCACTGAAATCTCAGAAGGGATGAATGTGGTGACCATGACAGTTTTAAAATCTATCTTCCCTTAGTGGAGTGTCAAAAAAATAGTGCCCTACAGATAAAAATTAATTTTCCCTCTAACTACCAAAAATACCTAAGACAAGATCAAAAGCAAAACAATTCTTACTTTTACTTTGCAGAATCAGAGAATTATTCATAGCTGTCATAAAAGCCAAAATGCATCAGTACTTCCAAAGCTATGAAAAATTTTATTTCAAGATGAATTCCACCTTGCTCTGATTTTACTACATCTCATGCATTAGAAGGAACAATATAAAACTTTCATCTGGAACAGATAAAGATGTACACTGAAAGGCAGGAGTCCTAAAATATTCATACCTTCACTTGAGTTAATGACTCTGAGAGTTTAAGAGTTCAATAAAATATTATTTGCATGAAATTTACTCTTAAGTAAATAATTAGGCAAATATATGTGACCTCTGGCATTCAGTTTCAACTGCAAGTGCATGCCCGCATTTTCCATGACACAATAAAGAGCCAACTTTCAAAAACAAGCCACGAAGTGCACCTGGTATTTTGTAAGCACCAATTTCACATCTTCTAGGGTTCCACAATTACAAATTTAATTGGGATTCTGACAAGTACAGAATATCTCTTCAGTTGCTCCCAAATATATTAGTGCTGTCAGCACCACTGACTTCCACAAAAAGAATATTAATTTAAAACAAATGCTTCTGAAAATTTGATTTCCACAATAACTCTTAACTAATTACAGGAAATCCTTGGCAGAGCAATGGTGCAAGAAAAATACAAGACAAACCAAAAAATAAATATTCATTTTATTAGTAACAACAATGAACTGTTTTCAGTCATAAATTAGTTTACTTTTAATTATTTCAATAAATATAGAAAATAAATTCAAGCAATAATTCCAGTGCAAGCAACTAATAAATCTTAAATAAGTGCAGCCCTTCCAGGCCTTAAAAAAATTTTGCTGACAAAGTCAGGATTTCCAGAGGGAGAAAAAGGAAGTCTTTCCCACCTTACCAAAGTATAATTGCATCTTTACCCTACCTATGTGAAAAAATTTTGAGACTTCCTCCAACCATTTGTTCTTTCTGAATTTTACCTCTGTGCTGCCAGGAAGCCCAGGTCCTCAGACATGGCTTGTCACAACGGAAAAGCTATGAATATACTAATGTTTTATTAACTCTGGGTTTGTGTTACTCAAGGATATCAGCCCCTAAAATAGGATGCTTTGGCCACAGAGTCCAACCCAGGAACCAGACTTCAATCAATGCAAAGGGTGTTTTGAATTCAGCAATTTTCTGCCCTTGAGGGAGGTCACAGAAGAAAAACTCCTCTTAGAAGCTGCTGCTGTCTCTCAGACAGGACCCATCAGTCAAGCCAAAAAGTCACCTGAGGGAGGATGCATTGCCTGGTATTTCCACTGCTCCCCACACATCAGGTGAGCACAGCTTCAAAAGAAGCTTTTCCTGCATGCTGAAGGTCTGCGCTCATTCCATCGTAACTCAGAGGTGATGACAGCAAAGGTGCTGAACATCCTGACTCTTACATTTAATAATGAAATAGGTTCTCCTGGACTCACATGGTGTGCACTCCACACTCTCAATGTGCTGACGCAGACTTTTTAATTAAGCTGTGCTAAAAAGAATACACAGCTCAGTAGAATACATCCTGTCCACACATAGCCCAGATGATAGGCTCACTTCTTTATCCTGTATATTACACTATGTGGAAATGTATTTTTGAAAGTGCAATCGATAGCAGTCCTTTAAAATTTAGCTCTAATAGAGAGTACTATAGAAAAAAAATATCAGAAAATAATAGCATATTAAATCTTATCTCAGAACAGTAGAGTAGTGGTTATATTCATGAGAAATTTTAGAATAGAAGGGCAAAAGGAACTACTGAAAAGTTGCTGCTGTGCTCCTGCCTCCTATACCACAGCACAAGCCTTGAACCTAAGGGCTCACTTTAATCAAAGAGATTTAAAAAAAAAAAAAATCTAAATTTCAAACAAATTGAACAAAAAACACAGTGCACCAGCTAATAAAATGTTCTAGGACTTTATTGCCATTGGTGACATTCTTCATTTTAAATATGAATACATGTGTTTCAACTCCCAAATCTTGGGTCTTCTTTTACAATTTCAATCTCTGCTTCTCAAGTATTTTTAGATGACTTCCACCCCTTCCAAGAAACCTGTAAATCATAATTCCTTCTCTTCTTTACAGCCAAATATTTCCTGGAGTCTCTCAACTTACAGCAAAGTTGACTCTTTGCTCTTGACTCTTCTATGAATTTTCTCAGACTTAGCAACTTCTATCTTGAATCTGGACAAAAAAATTATCCAAGATTCTGACAAAAGCTGCTCTAGAGCCAAATACAAAAGCAACCTATCTTTTTTTTTTTTTTATAAATCTCTATTTAATACTCTACAGTTTAGTTCAAATAATTAGGAAAATATCGAGTTGTCAGTACTAATAAGATGCAGAGTCAGGAACGATAGTTGTGAATTCATTGGAAATAAAATAATCTTAATTAATCAAAACTTCATGAAGCAGTATTAAAATGACGGTTTACACTCTAACTAATAACTTGTTGATTTTCAAGTATCACAGATAATAGTGAAAATATAATGGGCCAAGAAAAAATTTAAAATAATCCTAGTTATTTGGACTCCTGGTTTTGGGTTTTTTAGTTTTTTTTATGGAATTACTCTTACTAAGAAAAGAACAAATCAGCTACTCTCAAAACACCTCTATTATTAAAATGATACCACTGACAAACTTTATAAAATTGTCTGACGTATTGTAATAGTGATGAAGGAAAACCTGTTGTACTGCATGCATGCGTGCTCAGCTGCAGGTGAGAAACAAAACAATCCTTTGAAATGCCAAAGCATAGAGGAACTGATATGCAATCTGACATGTTCAACAGATTGAAAATAAATAGAATAGAAACTAGGTAGTCATATCTGAAAGCATCATTAAAAAGTTCCAATAATTTATTAGCTGCTAAGTTTTTTGCCTCAAGCCAAGAAAATTACATTTTCTAATTCTCATATTTTCATGTTCAAAGCAGAGAGAAAAAGAAGAAAAATCTTATTTCTTTACCAGGTACAACAAACAGTTCAACAGCAGAGGAGATGCAAAGGAAACTTTTAAAATAAGATTTGGCGTCACGAAAATCTTTTCAGAAACTGATCAGGTGCAGTCAAGCAGAGTGTGGAAATGGCAAGACCATCTGAACCAATTATATTTTGCAGAAACAACAACCACTAAAATAATTTTGTACACTGGGACCAGTTCACTTACATAACCTATTCATGCTGTTGAGGTCTGTATTTTAATAAAGCAAATGTGCAAATGGCATGGTTCCTGTTAGAAAAGAGTCTCCCATCACAAATAGCTGTACAACACACTAAAATCCAGATAGCTAGCATTCAGCATCATTTTTGCATCTGTCTAAATTCTTGTTGCAGCAAACAGGATAAAAAGGGTTAGAGGTTCAAAAATTAACAGCCTTTCTTGGTTTTGTTCCATTTGCTGGCCTTTTCAAGACAATGTCTACAATAAACAGCATAATCATCAATAATAGTAATAATAATAAATAATAATAGCAACAGTTAAAAAAACCCTGACTGAATGCTGAAATATTATAGAAACCAAACTATACTATAATGTGGACTTCTTCCAGAACAGCATCTGTAGAGGACATTCTCTTTCTGTAATTTTGTTCATTTTTTAATTAAAAGATCGCTATTACCACACTTTAACTTTTCTTTTTTAAGAGACCCAGACAAACAGCTGCAGAAGAGAACTACAACTGGTGTCAAAACAGTAACAGACATTTGTTATTAATAAGTGCAAGGGCTTTCAACATTTAATCACCACAATTCCACCTATTTTGTTGTGCCTGTTGGCCAAGATCTTCACCAAAATTTAGCACAATCATCTTTGCTGAGATACTTCTGGCAAACTCTTCATTCTTTCAGCAACCTATCAAAACAAAACGTTTTAATAACCTCCCTGATTAGCTCCAGTGCCACCATTTCAGAGAAGGTGCTGCCTTACGGAGATGGCAGAGGAGGCAAAGTAGAAATTCAACATACTTATTTAGTGTTTGTAATCTTTTTGCTGCTGCAGTGATCTGAAGAAAAGCAAATTAGAAAATACTGGGTAACAAAGAATGACTGGATTTGCCATTTTCTGATGATATAAAACTCCAGCCTGTAATGGCAATTTTTGCCCAGCACACCACTTTAAGAATGTAATTCAGCAATGTGTTGTTTAGGCTTGATCGGTTTTGTGGTCAGAGATCAGACTGTTTAACTTCAAAAAACCTGAATAGCATCTCAGTTTTAAGTGTTGCTACAGTTTGAGATCATTAGCATAAATTTTTAGCCATACTCAGAAAAAAAAATATTAACAAATCCTAGCATCTGGAAAGGAGATTTTTACCCAGGTACTTTGTGGTCAGAAAAATCTTTGTAATTACTATAATCAGCCAATTTTTAATTTTTAAAAATAGTTATATTTTATTAATAAGAAAGTTTTCCTATCATGGCATTAAAAAGCTTCCCTCCTTAAAGAAATCTTTTGTGGGAAGAAAAGGGTCCTTTTCACAATTCGAGCTCCATCTTGCTCCCTTTGTTTCTCAGTGAGCACCACCTGAAAATTTATCCAGCACACAAAGACATCTACTGACTTAACAGTTTCCTGAAGTAAACATTTCATTAACCTTTCTGAGGGGAACAGAGAGAAGGCATTCTTCAGATAAAAGATAACAGAACAGAGAGACTCCATGAGCAAAAGAGTTTTTGCATTAAAGACTGGTTGGCACCAATAGCATGAAAACCCAAGAAATACAGAAGTAATTAGATACTAAAACCTCAGCGTTCTTGCTAGCATCCCAATTGTAGCCAAACTCCACTAGGCAAATTGCTGGCTGGAAGCCACTCTTTATTTTCAGATAAAAGCTTGCTATGTTTAATCTACGGTTGTGCTTTTCACATATCCATTACCTCTAAAGGTGGTAATTTCCTCAAAGCAGGAGAGTAGTCATGTGTGTAGGAGAACTTTAGAGGCTGACTTCAGTCACTGTGGCCCAGGTTTTCCCCTGTATTTACAGGCTGCTGGGCCACCAGTTGGACCAACAAGGAATTACTCTCTATGGAATAATTGGCTCTCTGTGCTGAACTTATTCCATGCTAAAGCTGACTTCAAGACATTCTCCTTCCCCACATCTGCCTT
Source organism: Malurus cyaneus samueli (assembly GCA_009741485.1). Classification (NCBI taxonomy): domain Eukaryota; kingdom Metazoa; phylum Chordata; class Aves; order Passeriformes; family Maluridae; genus Malurus; species Malurus cyaneus. The sequence continues at coordinate 352,351 of VKON01000298.1, read as the reverse complement.
CTAAATGCCTCTCTTTAAATGATTCTTTCTTTCTCTTTCTTTCTTTCCTCTTTCTTTCCTTCTTCTTTCTTTCTTTCTTTCTTTCTTTCTTTCTTTCTCTTTTCTTTCTTTCTTTCTTCTTTCTTTCTTTTCTTTCTTTTCTTTCTTTCTTTCTTTCTTTCTTTCTTTCTTTCTTTCTTTCTTCTTTCTTTCTTTCTTTCCTTTCTTC
>VKON01000298.1:296787-348805 GCA_009741485.1 Malurus cyaneus samueli | reverse complement strand
TCTTTATGTTACAACTGCACTTGAAATAATTTCAGTCATGAGCATGATTTCTTTTCCATAATCCTTTCAGAATAGAAAGCAGGGGTTTATGCCACCTTTCTGTTTCCCTGTCTGGCCTTTTCCAGGATAAAATAGATGGCTTTACAGTGCAGTTTACCGACAGCATTTTTTAAAAAATTCATTTCTCTAAGTGTTTGAATCACTTACTTCTTTTTGTATTAGGAAATAACAGGTCCTGATCACTGAGTTTCATACATGTGTGAGTCTCTACCTACGTGCAAGTAAGAGATGTGGCAGCAATAGAAGTGAAACAGTGAATAATGACATTTGGAGCATCCGGTGCGTGATCACAGAAACGTGGGCTACCTGTTCTCCATCAGTAGCCATCCTCAGTACCCTGAATTTTGGAGTAGCTTTCATTGTTTGTGTCCCTTACTTAATAGTTGAAGGAGACATGAAATTGTTTCTTAGGAAACAAGGGATAGTGGGTAGGTAGGAAATAATATCATTTTAAGACATTTGGATGTGAGGAAAAGGCACTTGAAAAATGTGTAATGAAGGACACCTATGCTGGAGTTTCTACAAGCTGATAGCACAGTCCAGGCTATTTTCAGATGATTATATAAGCTTCATTTTCAACACCCTGGATGGTCTGAGGTAAGTAAAAGACATTTAAAATCAAAATTAAAACCAAAAACACAGAACTGAAGAAACAAAAGAAATCCTATAAGCAAAGGTTATTGCTTTAGAAACTATTTCTGTCCACTGCCCTTCCTTTTTTCTTGCTAATCTGCACTGGAGCCTGAGTGGTGAAATATTCAGAAGTGCCCAGCCCCACTGAAATCCAATTTCTTTTTCTATTTTTAAAATTAAAGGTCTTGAGTCAAACCATGATGTATTATGCAATGAATCTGCAACAGAAAGAGCTGTATAACATTGCCAGCTAGTGGTCACTTGACTTCAGAGCACAATAACTCAATTCTAGCACAGTTTAAATATTTTTGAAATGTAATAAAACCTTTTATAGTTGTAGCTTAAGAAGATGACAAATAAATTGCAAACATATTTCAGTACCTTAGCTATCAGAACATAAAAATCTGCATGAAGGTAACATTTAGTTCATGAATATGCTAGTCCTTCGTTTATGTTTAGTTTTTCCCAGTGAAAAGTACATGAAAATTTTAAGTTCATTAACCAGAATTGATTCCAACATCGCAGGTAACTATGTTATAGTTTCATTAATGTTTTATTTTACTATGTCATCTCTGAGCCATATCTTCTAACACCTGGATAACAATACGATTGTTTTTACAATTGTTTTTGCTAAAGACTATTTATTCATGAGAAGTGAACTCTCACAAAGGCATAGATATTAGCAAAGCAAACTTGAAATGGATACAAAAGAGGCAAAGAAAATTCAGGAGCCTGCATTTATAATAAGGCCTACATTTATAATAATTACAATATTAATGATGCATCTTTCAGAATTCTCTCTGTAATCTAAGGTCTAGCTTGAAAAAAGCTGTTTTGTGAAGATAATAATGGGATATGAACAAGTAATGCAAAATACAGAGTAAGAGAGAAAAAGCAGAGAGAAAGAACAGACCCTAACGTAAATGTCATGTCCTGCAAAATCATATACACTTAACTGTTCCTATAGATAGCTTCACTGGCCATACTACCTTTGCGAAAATTAAGTGAGTTGGCATTTGTGTATCAGCATGAAAAGGTCATGCAGCAGAATATACATTCTGGAAGCAGACATTTCCTTCAGAATAACATAAGAAAAAACGGAAGTTTTAGGAAATTATGAAAGAAATTAAATGCAAGCCTGTGATGGTGTAAATACTTATTACCAAAGAGTTCTTAAGTCATTTTTGATTTTTTTTTTAATAAGTTAATATTTTAAAAGCTATACCTATGCCATCACTTGCAGGCAGTTTTAAATTGCACTTCTCACAGTGGGATGAGAACTGGGAGCAATCACCACCTTGTAACAAACCCATGTTGGTTCATCCTGCCCTGCAGACAGATCTATTGTGTGGATTCAATTTCTGAGCTGGCTGTGGTTGTGCACCCATACAGTTCAGAATGAGAACACCCCATGCTCACAGTGCCAGGGTGCACCAGCAGGATCAGTCTGGTTCTGCCTGTAAAGGACAGGGCAAGAATATCCTAGAATCAATCTGTTTAATGCCCTTCCAGCCTCAGAACATCATTCTGCAGAGATTTACATGCCCATTTAATTTTACTCTGACTTCAGCAGGAACACTCATGGATAAATGTAAGCAGAGCAGGCATTTTTACAATTGATTCTGAGAGCCGGGATAATTCCAAGGTGTGACCTGAGATACTGAGTCTGACGGTCACATCCACAGCTGTCTGGAAAACTGGGTTGCCATTAAAATTCATCTGAGGACAATCCCTAGAGGAACAGGTCTGTCAACAAATGCAGAGAGTGACTAAAGAGGCCTTACTCAGAATCCTTTAAAATTAACCACTACCTACGATGGAAGACTTAATTTTGAAGATGTCTTTAAAGAGGGGAGAGAAGGCAGATTTCACCTTTTTGTCCGAAAGAGGGGTTAAAAAAAAGCAAAAGCAAATTTGTTCCCTTCAGGCTGAATCCACACCGGCTACTTAGTTCAGAGCAGTCATAGCTACTCCTGAACTGGCCCTACTGAACAGTTTGCTTTCACAGGATGTTTTTCCTGTACATTGGACAAATGCATTGGGCATTGCAATAGGTCTCTCTTTCACAACAAAGTCCAGTCAGCCTTTAAACATTTCATCTTTAGCTGTCTCCAAAATTCTTGTGCGGTGGAGACCTTTAACCATAGGGGATCAAGCTAGATGCAATTCAGAGTGAATCCCCTGAACAGCGAGAATAAACAAAAACAGAAGTCCAGAATCAGTTTCCAAACACCAATCCCTTTCTGTTGTGCCATATGACCTCCTAATACAGATGTAAAAATACGTACTGAGTAAACAAAACCAAGTTTCTGTTGCATTGCTAGTCACCATTAACAGAACATAGGTCTTCAAACACATGGATATCTTTCGTAAATAAAATATTTAATCAGACTCAGCAGTGCCAGGTACTGTGCATCCTGAGATTTCTGTCATTTCCTGTCATTTCTAACAACATAAGCAGAATTCCTGCCAAGCACTAGAATTTTTAATTCTAGACGGGCTGTTGTCATCCCCACAAGTATGCAGATTTTCCCAGCCGCCATAATGCACTGCAGAGCTTATCTCATTCAAATTCTCAGATTCTCCTTCAATAGTTGCAAAAGTATCCAGCTGCTGTGAAAATACTATTTTCCCATTACATTTTCAGGCTCTTGTACCAGTGACAAACACATTTCCTCCTCCAGCCAAAGGATGCTCTGTAGCTCCAGCTTCCCCTGAATCAGACTTGGCAGCCTTGGTCTTTCTAGGATCTAGAACTACGCCTCATGTTTTCTTCCCCCATTTCCAGTTAGAGGAAGTTTATATTTTTGTTTTCTTGCTAAAAAGATGTTGGCAACACTTTTCCAACTAACTTGATAGCTACTAACTTGTGCAGCTACAAGCATCTTGTGTAAGAGCGCTTTCAGGCTGACAGTCTCACACTTCCAATGCTGCCTATGACTGCAAAAGCACATTAGTCACTATTTGGATCACTCTGCTGCACCTCCACCAGCCCCAGCCAATTTTTACAATGTTTTATATAATCCCCTCCAACAGCCTTCAACTGCCTACAACACAAAAACTTTGAACTGCCAAAGACTCATTGATCTTGATTTCCAGTTTTTGCTCTGTCCCACAAAAGCCTTTACCTGACCATGTACTCATTCTCCTCCTTCCATCAATAACTGCAATCAGTACACATACATACACTTTTTAGTATATATATGCTTAGAACTTTTCTTGATGTAGGCTTCACTCCTGTATTGAAAGCAGCATTCCTAAATTTTCTTTAATGCAGTTGCAGAGCTAGATCATCTGCATAAGATAAAGACTAACACCAAACGCTTTCAGAGCTAGCATTGCCACCAAACAAATTATCCTCTGACAGCCTTCCTTCTTAGTAGCACCACTTGCCTTTGTCAGCACAAAGCACAATGTTCTCCAACCACTGCCCACTCTACTGAAATGCCATCAGTCATGGCAAGGCTTTTAACTTACCCCTATATTTGTGGGAAGTTAGTGTAGCAAAATTCAGTGCAAGATATGACAAAAGAAACAGCTGCTTTCATTTAACAAAATTATCTCAAATACCTATGCATGGTTGCATTCTACAAAGTATCAAGGTATGATTTCCCTTTTTCTTTTACAGGCTGTGGGATGGACAGATCAGAGCAGCCCTGGGGAGAAGGACTTGGGGGTGCTGTGGGTGAGAGGCTGGACATGACCCGGCCATGGGCACTGCCAGCCCAGAGAGACAAACGTGTCCTGGGCTGCATCCAGACACGTGGGCAGCAGGGAGGGGAGGGATTGTGCCTCTGCTCTGCTCTGCTGAGACCACTGACACTCACCAGCTCTGGAGTCCCAGCACAGGAGGAGCGGTACAGAGCAGGGCAACAAGTTTCATCAGAGGGAACAGGGCACCTGTTAGGAAGAAAGGCTGCACAACTGGGATTGTCCACCCGGAGAGGAGAAGATTTCAGGATGACCCACTGCAGCTTTCATATCTTCAAGGGGGCTAGATAAAATGATGGGAACAAGGCATGGCGCAGTGGCAGGAGAAGAGGGATTACTTTAACTGAAAGCGAATAGGTTTAGATTAGAAATTAGAAGAAATCTTTATATGTGGGGGTGATGAGGCACTAAAAGAGTGTTCAAGAAGTTGTGGATGCCCATCCTGATAAGCTCTCGCAACCTGGTCCAGTGAAAGGTGTCCCTGCCTATGGCAGACAGGTTGGAACTAGACGATATTTAATGACCCTTCCAACTCATTCCATGATCTACGTTCTATGACGCCTAAGCAGTCTGGCCAGAATCACTTGGGCCACATGAGGACAAACCTTATGCCTATGCAACTCTCGCCCAGAAGATCCAAATCCCTTGATTTGTTTTGGATGACTACTGGACATTGACTGGGGCATGTGCTGAACATAATCCTTTATGTTTACAGTGCTCCAGCAAATGCCCAAGACTTGTGATCTTTTTATTTCCTCTATGAATATTTCATGGCTCCAGATCTCTCACTTTGACAGCATTAATATTTCAAGTTTTTCCTTCTTGCTACCTGTATGAAGTTTGCACAGCCTGGGTTTTGGCAGCAGGGGGCCACAGAGGCAGCTTCTGTCAGAAACTGCTGGAACATCCATCAGAGACAATACCTGGTGGCTCCAAAGATGGATGTGCCACTGGCCAATTAGAAATGGTGTAGCACCTTTGTGATAACAGATTAAGAAAATAAAAAATTGTGGCACAGTTTTAACTGCAGCCAGAGAAGGCAGAGTAAGAATATGTGAGAGGAACAAACATAGACAGTGACAGTGCAGGAGGGACAGGAGTGCTCCAGGGCAGGAGCTGATCCCCTGCAGCCACTGGAGCAGCTCCTGGTGGTGCAGCTGTGCCCCTGCAGCCCATGGAGGTCCAGGGATGCAGATCCACCGCAGCCCATGGAGGAGCCCACACTGGAGCAGGTGGATGCCATGAAGCTGTGACCCCATGGGAAAGCTGTGGAAGTGAGGGGCCCCTCTCAGCTGAAGCACCTGTCCTCATAGGCAGCACCTGTAAGAGGAGACCCACATTGCAGTGTTTGGGGAGCTCTGCTGCCCACGGCACAGACCCACGCTGCAGTGTTTGGGGAGCTCTGCTGCCCGTGCCACAGACCCACACTGCAGTGTTTGGGGAGCTCTGCTGCCCGGGCACAGACCCACACTGCAGTGTTTGGGGAGCTTGCTGCCCGTGGGACAGACCCACACTGCAGTGTTTGGGGATCTGCTGCCCGGCACAGACCCACACTGCAGTGTTGGGGAGCTTGCTGCCCGTGACAGACCCACACTGCAGTGTTTGGGGAGCTTGCTGCCCGGACAGACCCACACTGCAGTGTTTGGGGAGCTTGCTGCCCGTGACAGACCCACGCTGCAGTGTTTGGGGAGCTCTGCTGCCCGTGGGACAGACCCACACTGCAGTGTTTGGGGAGCTCTGCTGCCCACGGCACAGACCCACACTGCAGTGTTTGGGGAGCTTGCTGCCCGTGACAGACCCACACGCAGTGTTTGGGAGCTTGCTGCCCGTGGGACAGACCCACACTGCAGTGTTTGGGGAGCTTGCTGCCCGTGGACAGACCCACATGCAGTGTTTGGGGAGCTTGCTGCCCGACAGACCCACACTGCAGTGTTTGGGGAGCTTGCTGCCCGGCACAGACCCACACTGCAGTGTTTGGGGAGCTTGCTGCCCGTGCACAGACCCACACTGCAGTGTTTGGGGAGCTTGCTGCCCGTGCACAGACCCACACTGCAGTGTTGGGGAGCTTGCTGCCCGTGACAGACCCACACTGCAGTGTTTGGGGAGCTTGCTGCCCGTGGACAGACCCACACTGCAGTGTTTGGGGAGCTCTGCTGCCCACGGCACAGACCCACACTGCAGTGTTTGGGGAGCTCTGCTGCCCGTGGGACAGACCCACACTGCAGTGTTTGGGGAGCTCTGCTGCCCGTGCCACAGACCCACACTGCAGTGTTTGGGGAGCTCTGCTGCCGTGCCACAGACCCACACTGCAGTGTTTGGGAGATCTGCTGCCCGTGGACAGACCCACACTGCAGTGTTGGGGAGCTCTGCTGCCCGTGCGCACACGCACCCAGCACCTGAGTGTTTGGGGAGCTCTGCTGCCACGGACAGACCACTGCAGTGTTTGGGGAGCTCTGCTGCCCTGGGACAGACCCACACTGCGTGTTTGGGGAGCTCGTTCTGCCCACGGGCACAGACCCACCGCAGTGTTGGGGAGCTCTGCTGCCCGTGCCACACCCACACTGCAGTGTTTGGGGAGCTCTGCTGCCCATGCCACAGACCCACACTGCAGCAGTTCACAGGAGCTCTGTCGTGAGATGGAGCCACACTGAGAGGTTCATGGAGAACTGTCCCCATGGCAGGGACCCTACAGTGCAGCAGGGGAATGACTCTCCCTGAGCTAGCGGAGAAACCGGGTGATGAACTGACCATAACCCCCATTCCCCGTCTCCTTGCATCACTGGGGGAGGAGATAGAGCAGGAAGAGAAGGGTTGGGCAGGGGGCTAAGGGTTTATTTTACCCTCATTTTTCTGCTCGAATTTGTTAGCAATAAATTCATTTCATATCTCCAATTAGAGACTATTTGCTCTTAATGGTATTTCTTGAGTGATCTCTTCCGGTCCTTATCTCAACGCACGAGCCATTCCATGACATTTTCTCTCTCTTGTCCAGCTGCAGAGGGGAGTGAGTGACCAGCTTTCGTGGTCTGGAATCCAGCCAGTGTCAACCCATGACACTATCAAGTCACATGAGTGAAAAACTATATACATTATTCTGTAGCAATTAACACATACCATACCCTTGCTTGGCTTTCTGAAGCTTTAACACATTCTTCTGTTAACACTTCAGCCACACCAGTCTTAATATTTTTGGTATAAACCTTTACACATTAAATTAATTATCTTAGTTTGTTTCCATTTGTTTTTCAATAATTTAGCCATCTAACCTCACAGAGGCATAACTCCTCCTGTGTCTGACTACTTTCAATTGCAAGTTTATTTGACACAACAGCTGACTCTTGCCAAAGGTGTCCTGCTTTTTGCCACATTTAATTATAAAACAGGACTGTGTTCTACTTTCCATCACCTGTTTCAGCAAACACATTTCTACTGCACAGAGGGTGACTATTTTTGGAAAATTATTAAATTAAATTTCTTTTTCAGCTTAATGAAACCCAGGTTAATCTGTACACAAACGGAAGACAACTGCTCAAGGTTACTAAAATTTTGGTCAGGCTTGAACAACAGAGACTATACAGGATAGTGCATGAATAGGTGAGGATTTTTAGTCTATTTACAGAATTAAATGAAATTTAATTAATGAAATTTATCTCAGATTTCATAACTGACACTTTCAAAGAGACAACAAGGACTTTTCACTTCCTCCATCTATCTGTCCTGGGGGTTGTCTTATGCAGCATTAGAACCACTTTTGCTTCGAGTTGGTAAAGCTCTTTGTGGTCCTTCAAGTTTAAAGGTGATGCCAGATATCATTTTATCAGTTAGTTCAGTATCTTTTTGACATTAGGCAGGAATTGTATTTTACAAAAGAGCTGTCAAGGTCTCAGACTAACATCCAAGCAGTGTGTAAGATGTTTTACCAAGCATTTGAAGCTCAGTGCCTTAAGGCACTTTCTAACTCAAAAACCACTCTGGGGTTTGTGGATGGATGTACTACTTCCTCAGCTAAGATTTTCTTCTATGACTAATTTCTCTCAGGAATAAAGTGGTACTATCTTTTTACAAAGACATCTGCACCTTACAGTACTCTTGAGACCATGATGTGAAAGCTAACACTGTGAAAACAAAAGTCACGATTTTCTGATATTTTTTACTACTAACAGCAGACTTTCTAGACATCTACAGCTAGCAGGGGCAGACACTTCCAGTCCCTCTTGCCAATGGGATTAATCACCGGAACCTCAGGTAGCAAAGAAACAACGCAGTCAAGTTTTAAATGATCGGCACATACAATGCTCTAAATAGGACTGCTGTGCCACCCTTTCCTTAGACTTTAAGGTCTTTTATTTTATTCAGAACAAAAACCACACAAGAAAGCATCAAACTAGCATTCCTCTGATAAAAAAAATCTGAATATTCCAGTTAAAGCATGGGTATTTGCTGCTAAACACTGTCCTGTACCAACTGACACAAACCCCCTCACATAAGCAGAAAAGAACTGTCATCTCAGGGGGAAAACAAAATTGGAGCATGAACAAATAAAATATATTTTTGCAGCTGTAGGAAAGGACTACCACTTTTTTACAGATTTTTTGCACTTTAATTAAGGAAGGGTATCCTATTGGAATCAGTTGCAAAATGGACTTGCAAACTGAAACTTGTGACAGTTGGAGTCTTCTATCTTTAAAGAACAAGTTACCTGAAACTGTAAGTGTTCCTCTGTTTCCTCTAAGTTTGTGGCACACGGGGTATCACAGGAAAATGGATATGTGAGGTGGGATTGAATTCTGTGAAGGCCAAGTTTCTCATTTTTCAGAAATCAAGCTTGTTGTGCAGATTTTCTTACAGCTTTTGATTCATAGGTTTAAATTCAAAAATCAAGGTATACTTCAGATATAACCTTGGCTAAAATCATTGTTCAATGTCATGTCAAAAATACTTCATTTCAAAGCCAGGTCTTACTGCAAGGAAAACACTTTTTATCAAAATTATATTAACAAAACTTTCACAACCAGTAGTTATCTTTCAATGTAGTTGAAACCTCATAAGGTTTTTTATCAGGTTTGAAAATTCAACTGGTTAGAAAGCCATGTTGTCTTCTTTCCTTCTCTTTCTTCAGTAATACCACACAATCTCAAGTAGCAGTCAATATATGCACTTTTACGACACTTAATTATCCTATTTACACTCTGCTCAAGGTAGACCAGCATTTCTGGTAATTTTCTTAGAAATTCACAAGCTGAAACTCTTAGGTTGAATCTGGAGTCTTCGCAATTAGGGAAAAATTAAGAACCCATTTTAAAAGAAAATTTTAAAAATTTAGCTCAAAAGGTACACATGAACTGTTTCCTGTTCCATTTTTATTGCTCTTTCTTCAAATGTAATTACATTCAACACTGAATAAAACCAAATAAATTCAAATATATTTACCATGGACTCCTTCCACAAACTGAGACATAAGCTTATACTGTTGTGTATTTCATAAAAAAGTAAAAGACCAAGACCTCAACCAATTGCTTGAGGCAACTGCACAGAACTTTTTAATATTATTGCTACATGGTAGCAATATTGATGGACTTTTTCCCCTAGAGATGGAAGAAATAGGGCAAATGAGTTGTTTTTACTACCTTCAGTTATTACCTGGAGTCATGAGTTGTTTTTCCTTTTGACAGACGCTGTAATGTCAAGGTGGCACCAGCCCACTCTTGGCGAGGTTCTTTCCTAGGAAAGTGTTTTGCTCATAATAAGCTGCCTGACAGTCTGACCTTTATCACATTTTTCTTTCCTGTCACCTTCAGGAAGGGCAGCTGTGGTGCTGTCGATGTATTTTATACACAGACAAATAATTTCAGAATTATTCTCAAACACTATAAGTTAAGTTCTTCTCTTGATCTTGCAACGTCTTCTGGTATTTGCAATTTGCACTAAAAATAAACAAAAAATCTGAATTTATTTTTGATTACTTGGGTTCCAGGATCAGTAAGAGTCCCTTGCACTCTGTATTTCCCAAGGCACTTTCTCAAACATGCCTTCATGTTTCAAAATGAAAGCTAACTCATTGGTAGCAAAAGCTTACTTCTTGAGGAAAAATTGAAATCTATTGTCCAAGAAGATCAAATCCTTAACCACTCAGTTAAAGTCACAGATTATCAGCTCTGAAAATAGCTTTTTCCTCTTAACACTGCACAGAGGCCTGCAACCTCTCTCTGAGGTCAAAATGCGTGCCTTACAAGGAAATGTAGAATGCAATTGACTTAAGTGAATATTTCTATTTCTCAATCTTCCTTTTCAATTTTACTTCTCTTTCAGTGTTAATACAAATATAAAAGGTACATCTTTGGCATGTATCTTTAAATATTGTATTCAAAATACACTACTATCATACTTGAATATGTTTCAATCTTTCCTGAACCACTATCTGCATTGAATTAAAACTCCCAATGCATTTGAGCATGAGCACAAAGCGTATGGATTAGGTAGCTGAGCAAGCCTATATGTTTCAGCCATTTATAAGCTATGATGACAATGCTGAAAAAAAAAATTTGTTTATTATGCAGGCATAAAGAAGCAAGACAGCAAGAAAAAAAAGTTTTTGGGCTTTAAACAAAATGGAAGGATGCTTAGATCTGCATTTTTTTCTTCAGTGCTCAACACTTCAGCTTGTTACTAGAACAACTTCATCATGTTTTTGTGTTTCTTTTCCCTTCACTGCTTTTCAGAGGACGTTTGAATCACTGCACTGAGAAAAGGCATCAAGTTGTCAAAAATGGTATCTGCATGTCATAAACCAGATACCTCCATATATGCTTCTCTCTAACAAAAAAAACCTTACCAGAACTTTCAGAAAAGACTGCAGTTTTTTCCTTCAAAGTGTAAAATACCCTTAAAAACACTCTTCATCAAAACTGGGAGAAGGGGTAAAAATAGTTGCCTATAAAAGAACAACTATAAAACAAATTTTCTGGACAAAACAATCACAGAAAAGTTTTCAACATCAACATTTTCCACATGTGTCGAAAAGTCATTTGTCATGGCTGATATCGCTTGCCTGATGTTACCACCAGTTTGTCTTGCATCATCATTTAACAAGGTCCTGCTGAGTAAGTTGTTGCCTAAATTCAGATGAGCAGAGCTAGCAGCACTGTTTTCCTTACAGCCTATTTTTTTTTCTTACAGAATTATATTGATATATGACCATTAAGGCATACATCAGTTAAGTGACACTTCAGACACAAGCAATTTTTTGAAATTCATAAGCTTAAATTCTCATTGTGATAAGCAATCAGAAGTGGCCATTTTTTCCTGACAACAGAAAAAAGGACTACAAAAAATATTCTGACTTCAAAACTAACATGCAGTGCAATTGCATTTAAATTCCCCAGCTCTGTACTTCTCAGAGATTCAGCTGGTGATCCAGCATGTACTTTCAAACTAAGGAAGGATTTAATACACTTGCTTTAGGGTGCTAGTGCTGAGAATGCAATACATAAAGGCACATTTATACCAACAGAAAAATGGCTTCAAGGGCAACAAAGTAGCAATCCTAGATCTAGGACTGTATCCTGAATTTTGCCCTACATCTGCCATTCTCTTACTGAACTGTTATTTTGGGAAACTGAGCAAGATTATTCTTTTGAGGCAATGACAGAAGACAAACAGTACCTTTTATTCTGTTAGACTTCTAAAGAGAGATTGTCTAGAAAATAAAATACTGATTTAATTTAGTTCTTTACACACATTGGATTCAAGATTTTACTCTTCAATCAATCTCATCATCAAGCTCCTGAAATGGAACCTGTGAGACAGCATGCCATTTAGCAGAGGACTAAAAGTCATGATCAATTTCCTCAATCATGTAAAAAAAGAGGCCATTCTGCCTATCTATTCACCCTGGTTCATAGGCTTTTTCAGGTTGATCGGAAAGTGCCTCAGCTTAGCCAACTGAGCTTGGAGAATGCTGTAAGTGAAAGCGTTTGGACCAGAGCAGAAAAGTATGACCAGGATTTTTAAATAATTTTTTAATTAAATTCTCTTCTTGTTAGGAGACATATTCATGACAGCATATAGAACAGATTGCTTAACATGCCTGTTAAAACAATCTAAGTCATAGGTTTATTTATCATAGATTATAATCATCTAGTATAATCAAAGTACAGTAGCATCATATTTTCACAATAAATACATGTAAACAGCAGAGCAAAATCTCTGAGGACAAAGTAAAAGGAAACAAGTTTCCCAAGAATAGTTTTAAAGATCTTTGTACTGTTATCCCCTGTGTCTTTCCCTACTTTTTCTGGGAGACAAGACTGTGTCTGATTTCTCTGAAAACAAAATTTAAAAAAAGCAATGAAGGTAAATTGCATCAGAATAACTAGAGCTTTGTACCTCTGGATCAGAAGCACAGCTCAACACAAATGAAGACCAGCAGCTGCCCCAACAAAGCATGCCCTTTACCACTCTGAGGAAGCAAAGCACTGTCTTACGATTATTGCATATTCTTACATTACAATAAATTTTGCTCTGGAGTAATGGTCTCCTATCTGGAGGTTGAGCATAGCAGGGGGTACAAGGTGCAAGGAATAAAGTATTAATATTTTTCATTGAAAAATATTAAGAATTCAAACTTTACTAATACTTAACATGTCTTGGCACGGCACTCTCATCTGCTCTGTAGGCCAGATGGTCACACTTAACACAGACAAAAGCCGCCCTTAGGGAAGATTAAGTGCTTCACAGGGCGGAAGGAGGTTGACAGTGACTCTCACTCATTCTTTCACTTTCAGTGTATTGACATATTGACATTTACATGTGCCCAGTTAAGTGGATCTATGAATTATATTACCTATTTGCAACTAAAATAACCCTCACAAAACAAACCAGTATCTCAAAGAGATTCTGGAGAAAAAACCCTGCAGATTGAAGGTAACACAAATAATACAAAAGGCAAACAGACAAGAAAGTTGCACAGCTGATTCTTCAGCTCCTAGTGCAAGTCCTTCATCAACCACTTTGCAATGTGGTATCACTGACCAGGTAGTCAGGTTCGACAAAAAGTTGGCCAAAAGAAAACTCTGAAATACCAAGAATACCTTGAAAACTATCGAAGTATTCGAAATACAAGTTTGCATGCGTTATTTCTAACAATGAACTTCTGTTCAAGTGTATATTGTAACTTTAGACATTAGCTAACAACAGTATGGAGGATTAACAGGGCATTTACAAACTAGCCAGGACATGAAGAACCTTTGTAAATTTTTTCAGCAATGTTTAAACTCCTATGATATTCAATCCAGTATTTTCACAGAAAACATTGCTAAAGAACCAAATATTAGAACAAGCTGTGGTTATGGGGTATTTGAAACTGCAAGTGTTCCTTAACCCGTTTCAGTTTATGGTACTTTGTAGATTTTTTACATGACAAAGAGTACATAAAGAGCAACTTTTTTGTCAACTGCTAATAAAAAGATGCAATGGAAAAGGCAGCTGCACAACAGTTTCTTTATTAAAAATACTGGTTTATGAAAAAAACTGTACAAATTTAACCACTGATGAAGTGGCTGCTTTGAATAGAATAAAAAAGTGATCTTAGGATAAGGTTAGAGGAAAAGTGAAATCCCTGTTTACTCATGGGCAAACTACTGTAGCAAATAAACTGGAGACAAAAGCACACAAAGTCCTACATTGTCAGCAGTGTGGTTAATTTTATAAAAACAAACCATCCAATATTAAAATCTTTACAATACTTTGGAAATAGATGGGGAGTTATCATGAAAGTCTTTTGTACCACAGGGGTTCACTGATTATCCCAGGGCAAAGTGCTCAAAAGAGATGTCAAACTTAGATTTTCCTTTCACAGAAAGAAAAGCAATTGTTTCACATCTCCTGATCTTTCATGTGATGAATAGGGCCTGCCAGTACTATGCTAATACTTCTGAAAAATGCAATAATTTAATGTGTCTCAAGATAAAGGTGATGTTTTGACAATGAGCAAGAAAATTCTTTATTCTTAAAATAAAGTCATTGTATAAGGGAGCGTTTTGAAAACAGAAGTTTGGAAATATTTCCATCATCATGCAATTCTGTTGCAAAATGAAGTATAAAAGTGTCACCCATAAAAACCTCTAATACCTGTACTTTCTAACCCATTTTCAAAAAATCTTCCAAAGGAAGAGCTTTCAATCTATTTGTTAACAATACAAAAATTCAAGACCTTTCAATTAGTTTACAAGTCCAAACAACTGGCATGAGGGAAAATGGAAACTTACTAGTTGAATATTAAGTTGAATATTAATACATCTTGGCATGATTTAGCAAGCATAACCAACAACACTCTTTCCATTTAGATTAATATCTTTGTGAGGTATCTTTTTCAGTAGTGACAGATATTATAAATAGATATTCAAGATTAAAATCAAGATGAATTGAACTTAGAAATCTTTGAATCTCCGTACCACAATGTTGAACCAAAATTTCTAAAAATAATCAGGCATCAGGTATTTCTGAGCATCACTTATTAATTTTGTACTGGCAAACAAAAAGTACTTTGTACCACTAGTAAAATATTTGAAAATTATCTAATCTATAGCTCACCTGGCTGGGGCTCAGAAATAGCGTGTAGGATTGACAGTGACCCTGTGTTGTCTGTCAGGATGTGATTGGGTTAAACAAAGCCTGTGGACACCACCCAGCCAGAGATGTGATTGGACAAGAAGCTTCATGGGCAGTGACTCCTCAGAGCAAACAGCCAATGGGTGTTTAGCCCGGGAAGTTTAAGGTATAAAACAACACAGCTTTTGAAAACAAACAGAGAAGTAGGATCTCTTTGAACCAACTTCTTGTTGTCCTCTGTTCCCACCATTGTCACAAATGGCTGCCCATAGTGGGACAGAATAGGCAGAAAAGCAAAATGATTAACACAACACAAAATGGTGCCCCGTTGTGAAGACATTTCAGCAAGAAAACTGCCCCAGTGACAAACCCCACAGAACAGGATAAAGAGGAGCTCGGGTTAAGAAGCTCCTTGTTAAGATTTGCACGCACATTATCTCTAAGGTGAGCAGTGGGGTAAAAGAAACTGGAGGAAATACATCCTTTGGGAACAGAGGAGGAGCTGGGCTACAGGGGCTCCCTCCTGCATCGGCAGAAATAGAGACATTTCCAATATTAAAATATGTGCCTTGGTGGCTGGAAGTCCAAGGCATGTAACAGACTCCTCTCCTATAGAGAATTTTGTGGTTAAAAACTGAAAAGGGACGGAAAGCGGGCAGGCAAGGGACAAAGACGCTTCATTCTTTCAGCAGAGATGGTGCCCACCATGCTTTCGCGTGTCTTACCATGTGGGAAGCCAAGATGGTGACTTCTGGGGAGACCAGGGGAGGAACCCACCACCTCGTGGCTTGAGAAGCCAGTGCCCCAGAGCCCAGAAACCCACAGCACATCACCTTTTAACCTTTTTATCATGTACACAGCAGTACATATACATCATTAGATTGAACATAGGAAAGAAAATGTCTATATTAAGGGTGGTGAGGCATTGTAGCAGGTTGCCCAGAGAAGCTGTGGATACTCCATTCCTGGAAGTCCCGGCAGTGCTCAGGGTTGGACAGGGTGGATCTGAGCAACCTGCTCTAGTGAAGGATGTCCCAGTCCCATGATCTTTAAAGGTTCCTTCCAACCATTCTGTGATTCTGAGATTCTACTTTAAAAATCTGATTCATTGCTGGAATACCATTACTGGAATACCATTAGCAGTAATACATTTGATAACAGCTACTCTTAACACTAACATATTGTATTTAGTTCCATGTATCGAGTTGAAGACATTCTACCCTAGGATCACACAAAACCTACCCAACGCCAGTCTGGCCTGCAGCAAAAAAGAATATCCAGCATAAATGCCCAGGCTTCAATTCCAAGAAATTCAAAGAAAAAAAAGCCACCTAAGCCTTGTCAGAAAAAGCATCTTAATTCTGCAGTACTGTTCAGATCAGAAACTACTCTTGGGGTTTTTTTCTACTTTCATTCTCCACTCCTCTATTGCAGTGGACACCATGTCAGACACCAAAGGAATTTCTAAGTAAAGGAGACTTTTCACTACACTTGATGACACAGATACAACACAACAGAACAGGATTCAGGTACTGTCATCCGACGCCAGGATTAAGGCACTTCTATTCTGAAGCAGCAAAGGCAAAACAATAAAATTGGAAGAACGTACACTTATTCACGAAACCTAGAAAGCTTAATATATATATTTATTATGCATTAGGAAGCTCATTAACTTAAAAACCAAACTGCATAGTACAAAAGGTTTCTTATCTGTGCTCAATGTGGAACAAGTTTCAAAATATATGTTTTTAAAATTTCAGTTCAGTCAATACACAATCCTTTTAAAAAACTGTATAACTGTCTGTACCCTCATTACATTTATAAATACATGATTTAGACAGCACCCATCTGGAAAAATTAAAACTCTTAAAATATTCACATATATTGCATACATATAAAACATTCATAGAAGTACTCCATTAAAGTTGGGTTTAACAGTCCATTTACACTGCAGCAAAATACATATAAATCTGTGAATTCTTCATAAAATGTCTCTAAAAATTAGCACATTTGTAACCATTCAAAACACCTCTGAAGCATCTTTCAGAAGGAAAATTTGATATGAATATATCCATGATATTCAGCAGGTAAGACAGTGATATGAAGGCTAAATATGATTAATAACTGAACACTAAGAAGCAGTTAAGGCAGGGGTGAAAGGAATTAATAGGAAAAATTAGTTTATATGGCAGATAAAGTGACAAAATGCAGTACATACATATATTTTATGATGTAAACTACTCTGGCACCCACTCAGAAGTCAGAAGTGTCTGTGTTTCTGACACTGCTCATTTAAAATTAAGATATTATTTTTTACAAGCAAAACATTAATGGGACCTGGCTCTCATCTGACCTGATGTCATCTGGATTTGATTTAAGTGCACAAAACTGATTATTCCAGAATTATTCCAGAATGCGGGTTTAGGGTTTCTGTATGACCTTCATTTATGGGTAATTACTGTCATGTGTGATCACAATCACAATTTTGCTATCTTGGTTTCATCACTTCTTTCTGGCAACTAGTGGACTTCTTGTTAGTAAATAATATTCGAGAATTTCATTGATACCACTATTTCAGGTACTAGAACTACAGAGATCAGTGCCTCCCATACCATGAAGACTACATGTGCCATACATGCAGACAAAAGGCATAAGAAATGCTAAACAAGCTGTAATAGGGATGGCAGAAATTGTTCTGGCTCAAACCTGTTTATTTCACATTATCTTGCAATTTTGGAACTGAACATTCAAACTTAAAAAAAAAATCTTCTATATATTTAGATTTCTACACAATATAGGAATTTGATGCCGTCCAATACTGGGTAGAATCACACCAACTTGTGACCTGCTAAAACACCACTCCTGCAAGTTTGACATCAACCTCAAGTATCAAGTGGCCTCCTGTCACAGCTGCCTTTCTCTCAAAGGCAAGATATTCTGTACCTCCCACCAAGCTTCCAGAGCCACAATTCAGTGCATGACTTTGTTCTACAGTCCCCCCAGAATCTAGCCTTCATACCCTGCTATCCTGCAGCAATGGTTCAATGTCCTCTTCATTACTTTGGTCTAGGTTGTTACTCAGACTATTGCTGATGCTGTTGCTGTGTTTTTTGGTGCTGCTGACTTTGCTGCTCTCAGGAATAAATAAGGCGACTAGAAAAGCCAGAAGAACAATGCATGCTCCAACCAGGAAAGGTGGACCAGGAACGATCGTTCTCTACAGGAAAACAAGAATAAAGAATTCATGAAGTTTCAGACATTGACTCCTCCATTATGAACTACACCACTAAAGCCGGACATAATGAGGATATATTTATGGTGACTAAAATTTTGGAAACAGATTCATATGTGCACTGCAAAGTGAATTTTCTTCTACAATGCTCACAAATTCCTCACCAGATCTCCACAGTGATCTGAAAACCAGAAACACATAAAATTGTCAACTGACAACAGGATTGCCTAGCAAATGAAACAGATATTGACTGATGCTTTTTTTTTATTCTTTTTGCCTTATGTAACATGCCTGTTAAATCAACAAGACTCCTCTGATGATTAATAGAATAAAGTTTCAACATCCAGAAGTACAAATACTCAATAAACCTTAGCTTCACCTTTTCATGGTTGAGATACCCTAGAATAAAGTCAGCCAAATAAACAAGCATCCCAAAAAAAACAATATATGAGTGAACAAACTAACAGCAGAATATGTAGTACATACCATTTTCACTGTAGAGACTCATAGTTGATGTATGATAACTTACCATTTGGAAGTATACTCTCTTGCTTCTAAGCAGTTTATTTTGAAATTTAAAAACATAATTTACCCACATTTCACAGCCCCAATTAAAAACAAACACCAGAAAGGTTTTAAGATCAATTTTAAAGCAGCCAAGTATGATGACAAACTTCAACAAAAGAAAAATGTCAGCAATCCAGCTTTTTTAATTTTTTTTAACTTTTCTGTATCTGAAGTAGGAAAGTAGCTAAACATAAGCATACAGTAACAGGGTATTTCCCTTGCCTCAATTCTGTTTCAATCAGAGGCCTAAATTTTCAGCTGATGGTCTGTACATATAAAGTATATAAACATATTAAAAATGTATCTTAATGATATCAAATCTTCAAGAGGTGCTACACACACAAGTACTTAAAGAAGTAATAAACTTCCACAAATTAACACACCCATTTTTAGTATAACAGCTAATTCTTCTGAGTAGCTTTTATGAGTATTACACTACTGTCGTCTTTTTAAAGGGAGTAAAAATCTTTCAATCTGTCCTTGTTCATTGCATTGCCAAGTGTTATTATTACTCTCCAACTTTGACTATAATCGCACTGTTTGTCGTAAGGCTTCCTGTAAATAATTACAATGAATCCATCTCACTCAAACTTTAGTTTCAGTAAACTTACATCAAAACAAATTATCTGGTACTGTTACAATACTGAAACTAATGCTGCTACTACTGTAAATCTGAATATTCACTAACACATTTAAATTACAAGCTTACTAATTTAATAAAACTGAAAAGTGACAATTAAGTAGTTATAAGATATGAAGACTTTATATCAACAAAAAAGAAGACAGATTTCTGGCCTTATGAGTTCTGTGGTGCAAACTGCACATCAGATTTTGAACTTACTTTAGCACTGGGATTTTGCTTTGTTTTTATTTCAGAAGTGTTATCAGGTAGCAATTCATTGAGTTCCACATGGAAGAGAAAGAAAATAAAGCCATACAGTGCTGGTCCCAGGCCATTGCACAGTCCTCTTATTCCAGTTATTATTCCTTGAACAACACCTAATGAGAAAAAAAAACCCACGAGTCAGATTTTCTTTTAAGCAAGAAAGGAATGTTCAAGAGCCAAAAGTTCTGAGTGTATTCTAATAATTGTTCCAAAACAGATAATTTCATAATTATTTCTGCATTCTAAGATGTAAGAAATACATTGAAGACAAATCTGTCAGATTAAAATAATCCTCTGCATCATCATATAGTTCTGTCACTATACTTGCAGATTACCGGAGGCATTATGTTTTTGAACATGACAGATGAAATTTATGTGACGTTTTCATGTTTTATGTTAGAGCTCTTTCAGTCTCAGCCAAAGCCTACAATGAAGATAGCAGACCTTAAGTGTGGTACCCATTTAATTTACTTTCAAGTGAAATTTAGAGTAACGTATCTAAGTGTTTAGGACTGTGATTGGGAAAACATACACACACTGAGATTAGGATTTATTTAAATACCAAGTAGCTTACTCAGGACAGTAAATTAGGTGTACAGCAGTAATTTCACAATACTTGACTCACTGTAGTTTTACTCACTGGATTTTTCTAAAAACTTAATTAATCAAAATGCTAATAAAAGGTATATTTCTGTTTCGATTTCATTAAGTGATTATGGCAACAGAGCAAAAAGTGTTTGGATGATATTAACATTACATATTATGAGTCTACAAAATGCTATCTTATAGTAATAATAGTCTGCTTCCTTCTCAAGGCAATAATTTGCAAAATGGGAGGAAAAAAACATGCAAAAAAGATAACTGTCCAAGGTTTTTACTTCATAGGTTGGTAACATGAAAGTTTAAAATCTTCATGCCACTAGGTGGCAAAACCTCTATCTTGAAACTATTGAAAGCCTTAGCTATTAACAGCAGCTTCCCCTACATAAAATCAAAGTTCAATGTCTTCTGTCATCTTAACTAAACTATTCATTTCCTGATATAAACAGAAAAATTTTAAAATCTTTTCAATTTTAATCTTTTCAATCTTTTCCTTTCTTTAAAAAAGGGAGAGAGGAGAATAATGTAAAAAAAAAAATCAAATAAAATACTGTCTTTTGCACTTTTCAAACTCAACAGAAATCTACTTCCTGGAACAGCACCTCCCTTGTACTTTTCTGATTTACTGCCCTTAACTCACTTCATGTTGTACAATGCTAAAGTATAACTGATACTTAAAATTTACATATACAGCACATTTTAAAACCGAACACTAAATTCAGTTCTTATATACCAGAGTTTGTGATGACTTGTCATTTAGCTTTAAAGGAGGAGTAATTTCTACCTGTACATTACTCTTCAGATCACAACCAGTAGATTTTCTGTCTTCCCAGATCAACTGGTTACTTTTGTCTTCCTTTTCTATTCCTTGTATTGTATCAAAAAGGGCCAACTTTACTACAAAAAATAAAGCTTCTTGCTTACATTTACTTCAATCTGGTAAAATATGCCATCAAAAACGTAGTATTGTTACATTAATCCTGTCTATATGAGAATAATGCATATAATAAAAGGGAAAAAAAGAGAAAGTTTTTGTTCTCTTCATAGTACTTCTACAGAAAGATAGAAAATAAGTAGTTCATCACATATTATGTATTTTATAATGCAATTATGATGAATTTGTGCACTTTCTTCCTCCTCTACATAGACTGGCAGACTTCCACAGCTACTACCAGGGGAAAACTCACCAGGACAACTTGAAAAGTACGCCTAGATAACTCTTCTCCTTTCTAGACAAAAAAGCAGTCTGATGCATAAACAACAATTCATCCAATACTCACCTTGTTGATCTGCCTCTGCATTTCGTGAAACCAGAGCACTAATTGCTGGGAATGTAATGCTTGACATCGCTGCTACAGCTCCTGCTGCCCACATCATCCTGTGTTGAATATATAATTCAAATTAAACGTGAGATTGCTTTTATAATTATTCCCCACACTCCCAAAAGGGCCACAAGGACACCCTTATTTCACATATAGTGCCCTTTCAAAATACTCTAATCAAAATACCTAGAGAATGGAAATTATCTGGTTATCTTCCTGCTCCCCTCCCACATATTATTCTGAAATTATTGGAAGGTTTGCACATTTGATTTCATTCTATCCTAGCAGAGAGAAAGAGGGGAATGAGTGAAGTGGGCTTTACTCTCCAAAAGCTGTACAAAGGAACAATTTCCCAGGGTGTCCCAATTCTCTAGCCTCTCCAACTGACTAGAAGGTTCTCTGATAAACAACAAAGTAAGACAAACTTGATAAAGAAGTTGTTTGAGATTAAGGTTCTAGCTGCCTCTACTTACAGACAGTTTCTCCAACAGAAGAAACTCTATAGCATTTGTAAGACCAAATACTATTAGAGTAAGAAAATATGTTAGAAAACCAAAAACAAGTAGAGGTCCAGTAGCTAACTGATAAAATGCGTCTAGTGGAATTATTAGAGGGAACATAATACTTCTTATTCTGTGAGTTAAATAAAATGCTTTAACCTCATTCATAGACTTTACACTCAGTGGATCAAAATGTTGCAAAGCCACTCTTTTCAAAAGGGCTGTGACTTACACTGTATGTACAGAAAATTCTATCATTCCTACATATGCAAAATACAGACCAAATTTTGGTACTGTAATGAAAATGGGAAAGCTTAATTCACAGAACATTTAAATACTCATGACAACAGAATTAAATGGTAGAACTTATTGGGAAAAAACCTGCCAGTTCCTTAACAGGTGTGTACACACCAAAATGTATGCTTACCAAGACTGAGATCCAAATCCATACCAAGCCAGCTGGAATATCTGAAAGCCAAGGCCAAGGAGAACTGTGTTTTTGTTGCCTATAGATCTCATCAAGATACTGAGAAACAAAGTCTGCAAGAGAAATTGGTTAAACCAAAAGTTGTTTTAAAATGTCAGATTGCTAAAGTAATTTTCCCCATGCAAAATAATTCAGATGACTTTTCAAATTATAAGGCAATTCATACAATTTGTCCTTTACTTCCCCTGTATTAAGTCCAAAATACAGATGAGTCATTTCAACATTTAATGTACAGATATTCTTAATTCTTCAATGGTTACCACCTCAGGACATCGAAAAGCAAATGTATTACCTCTGTATGTACACTAGGTGACAGTGTCTATTTCCAATGCAAATAGGCTTTCATTTCCACCTCCACAAACCTATTTTACTACAGACTAGAGAGTTCCAGAAAACAAAAACTGATACCAAGCTAAGACAGTACAAGCTGGACGTTACTTGAATTTACCAGTTTCTATAAACACTGGAGAAATAATGACTGTTAGCTCAGGAAAAAGTAAACTCCTTATGTCAGCTGAATTATTATGCAAATTTACATTTAAATTACAATAAAACTGCTTTGTCACCTTCATCACACACACTGAAATTTGGCCAAGGCAAATTCTGAGGCACCATTAATTACATTTTCTACTGACTCTCTGCACCACTGATACGCCCTTTTCATTTGCACATGTAACGTAACACCAACCAAAGATCAGTATTTCTATTTGTTTGAAGTGTTATTGCTGAGGGAGAAGGATATCCGAATTCAGATGCAACAACAAGAACTTATGGCAAGAAGCAGACACCTTCTAGTAAAGCAACATATACATGAAGTACTTGACTCACTTAATGAAGCACACATTTTTCTTTAAAAGGAGAAACTCAGCAATGCTTCAGTGGGAATACAGAGAAAAAGAACAGGACTACAGAGCAGAATACATTTCCTCTCTTGTCTCTCTTCCTGATTGTATTGGGTCTGGCTCAGATGGAGTTAATAGCAGCCCTCACAGGTTGTGTAGCTGGAAAGGTGTTGATAACATAGCAGAGCTTTGGCTACTGCTGAGCAGTGTTTGCAGAGCATGAGCACTGTCTCTCAACATTCCCCCCACATCAGTAGATTGGGAATGGACAAGCTCATGGGAGGGGACACAACTCAGCCAGCCGACCCAAACTGACCAAAGGGATAATTTGCTCCACATGACATCAGCTCAGAGAGAAAAGCTGAAGAAAGGAGGAGGAATGAGGCATTTGTTATTTATAGTGTTTGCCTTTCAGAGCAACCGCTATGAAGCCCTGCTTCCTAGGAAGTGGCTCAACAGCGCTTTCTGATTGGAAGCAGAGAATAAACCTTTTTTTTTCCCCTCTTTGCTTGTGCATACCTAAACTTTTGCTTTTGCTTTAGAAAACTGCTTTATCTCCACCTATGAATGGTTTTTACCTCTTCCCTGTCTGGCTGAGGAGTGCTGGAGTAGGCACTTGGCATCCAGCCAACATCAAACCCCCACCCTAACTTTCTCATTTCTCATTTTTAGTTTAAAAGCTGAATAGAAAAAAATAGAGTAATTCCACTTTCATGTGTTCAGTTATTTCTGGAGATATCCAACATGCCAACACAAATAAGTATTTATGAAGCAAAGATTATGTCAATAAGCAGAGACAGTTTCAGTAAGTTGTACTCTTCAAAGAGCTCTAAAATCAACAGTTTCCTCATTTTAACAATGAAATTATGAAACAGAAGGGGAAGCCATCTTAGAGATTTTCAGCAGGAATACTGGTCTGCCTGAAGTATGACTGGCAAATGTGAGTGCACATAACAGCCTCAGGAACAAACCACAGAGCAAGGATTAAAATAATGACTTGAATTGATGATGAAGGCCACAACTGACACCAGTAAAAGAGATAAACATTGATGAATGTGTTGTTAACATCAGAACAATATGACCTTCACTCTGCTATGAATGGCAACAAGGTTACAACATACTATATGCCATTCCTCTTCTATACCCACAAAGAAACCAAAGATCACATCATAAAAACTCTGATTTACAAAAGACATAAAGGATCCATTGAAAAATCAGCCCACTTTTGCCAATTACGACATATGACAATAAGATACCAAGGCCTTACAGCTCCTCATCTCCCACCCTGAGCCAAAGTATCCCTGGAAAGACAGGGTTGTATGAGAGTCTGATAGCACGAGGCCATTGAATAGGTGCAAGTAGCATAACTTTATTTAAAAAAAAACACATTTCCCTTACAGATGGCCTTGCATTAGGTAACAAATTTTAATGATTTTAAGTCAAAGTTCCAGGGAATTTGCTGATCCAAATTTAGCTTGGTTTAGTTTTCTAATGTCCAGATCTAGTACTTCTAAGGAAAGCTGGTACATAGCAAAAGATTTACTCAGACTGTATAATGAATACAACCTACTGTGAACACATTACTCTGGCAGATTAGAGCATGTAAAAAGATCTTAATCTTAAATGAAGCACCATGAAGAAAAAAACTTACCTGGGCTATTATGGATAGAATGCCCACCACAGCTATAAATGCTGCAATGCTAGCAGATCCAAATCCTATAATCTGTAAAGAAGCAGAAATCACATCAAACAAATGCCAAACAATCCAAGACAATTGCTAGCAGTGAAGCATCTTCTTAAAGAAAACACTCATCCCTGCTTATACTCTAGATCCCTTGAGGAGCCATACAGGAAGTGTCCACTTTCAAGAATAATCCTTGACACTTTGCCAAGAAAACTATGAAGGAAAAGAAAGAACTGCCTTAAAGAGATGGAGGAAGTCATGGATCCAGAAACTGAAGTACTATATTCCTCCCACTAATACAACAGGTCTTCAACAGGCAAGATTCCACCTCCAGACAGACCCAGAAACTGCTGCACTAATGAGAACACAGGTCTGCTTAAGGTTAACACATGCTTAAGTCATTGCACGGCATATGCATCAGTAGTCAAGTTCCTGACTTAGCAAAGCACCCTGCCTTTAATTAAAGCTTTACTTTGCCAGGAAGCAGGTCTCTGAAAGAAGTCTACAACAAGAAAGAGGTCACAGTTTAAATATCCTTAGTAAGATGTGAAGGCACCAACATTTACCTGTCTCAAGTACAGAAAGAAACTAGAATACTGGCCAGCCTCAGGCAGGTATGAGAGCAACACTGTAATGCAGATTGGAAGAACTGTAGGATCTTTTTTAACCTTCTTCAGAGACTGTAAAACAAAGCAAGTATTGAATATTTGTACAAACTCTAGTGAAAACATAATAGATCGCCTTTTTTAAATCCATTTTTGTCCATGCATACACACCAAAACATTACACACGGAAACTGTTAAGCTGAATGTTAAGTCACAAACGATCTCATTATATACAGTTTGGGGGATCCAATTCTTCTGCGAAGTTTTCATTAAGATATTTGAAGCTACTGTTCAGTGCCAAATCACAACTATTCCGTGAAAACAGTGTTATATAACAGTAAGGGAAATGAGTAATATCTTCTATTGAATCTCCATAACAATAATTTCTTTTGAAAAAATGTAGCAAATAATATACATTTCTTACACTTGCTCATGGATGATATTCATTACTTTAAAGAACAAATAAATTGTGGAAAACAAATTCTGTAACTGCAGTCTTTAAGCATACCATTCATCTCTCAATATTCACAATCAGTTCCCAGCAGGATGGGTCTTATGAAGAGCAATGACTCTTTCTTAAGATACTTGGGCATAACAAAAGCATAAATTAACTGAAAAAGTATGACTAAGTGAAAAAGTTACTACAAAGGCTGCATGGCATGTTTTAGTCCCAGGATTCCTATATATGCCTGTAAAAAAATCAGGCTTTATAGATACATTCACTACTAGAAAGAAATCATATATAACCAAAAGTGGAAATCAAGAGTAAGGAGAGATACAGCCAAAAGTACAGTTACAAAGTGAATATGTAAAACCTTAAAATACTGGCTTTTGTGGTGTAAGAATTCAGCATTTCTCTTTGCAATAAAACAGAGTACATAAGGTAGAAAAGTTAAGTACTGAACCTTCGGATACTACACCTGTTATGATCTAATTATTAAAGGTTCTTAGAAATACCTCTGCCTGAATTAAGGTGCAAACGAGACCATGTGCCAGTCAATAGTATGGGTTTTATTTGGTAACAAATATGAGAGGGAGAGAGGGGAAAACAGAGAAAGGAAGAAGTAAATAAAGAGGTGGGGGGCACAAAAGCACCAAACATTGTTTTCAAATCAAGAATTATTTCATCCACAAAGTTTGGTTTTTTTAAATGTAGTTAGATCTTTTTGGGCAAGAGTAGAGAACAAGGACTATGGTAAACTAAATAGTCAAGCTATCAATAAAATTAAAGATTTCCCACGCTTACAAACTGAAGCTAATAATTATTACTTATTAATCACAAAATATTTAATAATCACTTATTGAAGGGCATCTTACTGCAAAAGGGTCCGCCTGCTCCCACGATATAGAAGATCCCCAAGAAGCAGGTCTTATCTTTTCCGGCAGAGATTCTGGTACAGCTAGCAGGATGAAGCAGATATCCACAACAGCCACCAACGTGGCCACTAGTACAACCAGACTATCTCCGTAGCTGGCAGACAGGTATGCTCCAATAGCAGGACTAGTTACCAAACTTGCTGCAAAGGTGGCAGATACCTATGCACAAGAACAGTTTAAAATTCATCAGAGTGGTTATTCTGGCATTACAGAAAAATGAAGTAACTAGCTCATCACCACTACCTCTCCCCAAAATTGTGGTTTAAAAAACACACAAGTAAAAGTTTAAGTAAAAACCCAAACCAAACTAACAACAACAAAAATAACCAAAGAACAAACAAACAAAACAAAACAAAAAAAAAAAAAAACAAAACAAAACAAACAAACGACCCACATTTATGACAGTAAATACAGCTTCTACAGCCTCCTCAACAGCACACCATACTAGATAGGATTAACAGTCACAGATCAGGCTTGGCTCAAGGAAAATAAACTCTTACTTTTAAATACTAATAAAAACCCCTTGGTTTTCTAATTATAAATTTTAAGTGATTTGACTTAAAAGGTTCTCAGTACATTTAAAAGTACTGCTGAAAAGAAGCTCAAAGGCTATGGACAGCTACCAGTGGACTGCCAAAACCTAAACTAATGTAGATACTAGGAAAGCAAACTAAGCAGAATCATATTACCATTGGAAGGATTAGTTTGCACTAAATTATTTTCCTCATCTTTTGATAATTAAGAAAGGACATGACTAAGTTACTAAAAATACAGTTTTATGCATTTTTATCCATTCTCACTGTTTTGACCTTAGAAGAAGTCATTCTATACTAAAAACAAGTCATATAAACTGGAAGTGCAACTTAAGGTGACAGAAAACTATTGGTAGATTAAATAGCTTCCATTACCTTTAACAACATTTAATTCTTTGTTTGCAAAATTTAAAAGAAATTATTTCTTACACATGCTCCCTATACAAGTTGTCAAATATTTATTCTGTTCCCTTGAGCACATACCACTCTCTTCACTGCCTGAACTCTTATGCAGTGCCTCGAGATATGGTGTATTCCTTTATCAACCTCTTTACATCAATCAGGAAACAATCTGGGCACAAAGCAAAGTTCAATATGAAGACTATAATCTATTCCTTTTCTCAAACGAGCATATCTTACCAGTCCATAGGCAGTAGCTCTTTCATGTTCTTGTGTTACATCAGCTACGTAGGCGAATATTACAGAAAAGGTAACAGAAAAGATTCCAGATACTGAAATCATAGCGAAGTACCACCTAATAATTTAAATGCAACAATTAGAAAGTTTGAACTAAGATCTCTTGCCATTTATCTTATTAATAAGCAAGTTTGTGTTTAAGCCTAAGAGGAGTATTCATCAGAAGTAACATAGAATTTTACTGGCGATGAATGAATGATTGTGCAGTCTCACTTAAATACTGGAAAACAGATTTTTAATGTTTTATATTCTTCTGTTTATTTTACATTAGCCTAAAAGTAGAAGTTTCCCCTTCAGGACGTGGCACCTACAGATTTTTACACTCTTGAGTTAAAGTCGTGAAAAACAAACTACCTTAGAAGTTATTTTCTCAGCCAGTTAAGGAATAAATTATCATATATATAATGCATAGAAGCTGAACTCTAAATTCATTCAGTGTACACAAAGTTCTTTTGTAATTCCTCCAGGTTTCACAATTAATGTAAATGAAACCAAACTGAAACTGATCAGTACAGATTTGGTTTCAAAGTCCTAATCAAAGAGTTAAAAAATATCACTTGCAACAATTATACTTTTCTGTGGCAAATAAATGCTAAGATTCATTTAGCTTCAAAAATGTATTAATTGCGGTCAGTCATCAAGGGAAAAAAACAGCAGCTGAGTTTAAAACAGAGTTAGACAGGATTATCAAATTCTTGCAAGTACAATTTCACTATTTCACATTTCCATTATTTCTACTTTCGGGATACACAGTTTAAACACAGCTTGAACAGAAAAGCTTCAGAATAATGAAGTCACATCTTGAAAGGAAACCTGCTTTGTTCATGTCTTACTGTTCCTCTCCCATTTCCCCAAACTACTTCTCTGATTGAATATCTGCTCTCCTGACAAGCTTGCTACTGCAGTTTGTACCACTTACCATGGGCTTATTCGCATTAATGGAATTGGGACACAGGTGAAGAAAACTGTAAGAAGAAGAAAAGATCTTCTTCCCCAAGCATCTGAGAGAGCACCTATTAGGGGAGCACTGAGAAAGGACAAAAAACCCTGTGACAGAAGAAAAGCAATGAATATGTTGTATCTACATTTCCAAGGCTCACTATAACTACAGTATAAGAAAGCAATAAACTTGAAAATCTGTTTTAAATTAAACACAGAAATTGTAGATAAGGGAAAGTGTTCACAATTTGTTGTACAGTCTAGTTTTCTGTAGTTCTGATGCTTTGTTTCAAATCTATTAAACCTGAGTGAGCATACCTTTTTCAAGATCCACTTTGATTGAATATAGGAGTAACACAGACTGCAAAATCTTTAAAATCTCCAAAATGCAGTCTAATTCCACAAAGGAACATTATCTTAGCCTCTATCAACAGACGTAGTGCTAGATTTCAAGTCCAAGTTGCCCTCTAATTTGGACTGTCGTAAGAGAGTTGTGTGTAACGTAATTGCTCTTTGAAACAGATTTCATAGAACGCTTATTTCTTTGCACAACATATTCATTATGTACAGTACATCTGTACAGTTCAAAAACTATGAAGACCATTTGAGCAAGCCTGACAACTTGACATCACGGAACAGTATAATGAGATCCCCATGGCGAAGATCAGACTTACATGTACCATAAAACCAGAAAAATTTGACTAAGGATCAAATACTAGGTCTTCCAGAATTTCATGAAGTCCTAGAATCTAGGCCTCAAATATGTTCTAATACAGAGGAGAATTAAAATAAGTAAAGGACTTCACAGGTTTGTTAGCTGGGGAATAATTCTTCCTAATTAGTACATTCTTCAGTTATCAGCCCAACTCTCCTCTAAGTCCAAACATTAGCAAATGCATGGTTCTCTAAGCACCCTAATTAACACACTGAAAGTCTATTCTGGCTAAATTAGCTTACCTCTCTTATTCAAATATAGTCACAAGTTTAACATATGCGTACAGACTGCCGTACTAAATAACTGTTCTGCCAAATCCTTACAAATAAATCTGATTTCAATGTTTTCAGTAAGCAGATTGAGAGCAAAATCTGTAAACCCAGACTACCAGATCCTGGGAAATTTAGATGTCTTACTCATTCAAAATTAGTATTCCTGTTCCTTAGGATCAGGTTTCAGTGCCATATGATCTAACATGTTTTGCTGGCACCAAAAACACTTCCAATGTTTCACGAACAAAATTCTAAAGAAAAAAGACAAAGAAGTACAAGCTCACTCTAGTCTTTGATTCTGTTTATTAGACCTGTTAGAGCAATCCAAACATTCATGACATTAATGCACTTTTCTAGAGATATGCTCTGCACAAAACTTTGAGGAACCTTCTATTTACTGCTTTTAAATGAAATACACAGTTACACTGCACTTCAAGTGAAAAAACTTAAAAGAAAACAGGAAGAGGAACATGAACTTTGTTTTTCTATGAGAACAACGAGAAGACAACCTCCCCTTTCAGTCTGAGATAAACCAATATCCCGAGTGCATTGTGTTCTGGCAATCCACTGTGCAAGACTGCACGACAGTAAGTCTATCCAAAAGATGTCATGTTCTTACAATTAAAAGCAATGCTTTAGATTTGTTACATGATATAAATAATTTGTGGGTGCTATAAATTATCTCAGTCATAAGTTACAGCAAGGGCTTTGCAGCCTTTGCTTTGCAACAAAGAAGAGACTTTAGTTATGCTAGAAAAGTTTTGTGGCCACAATTCAGCACAACCACTATATGAATGCAGTGGTATAAGTAAGATATAAGCTGCCCTGAATATCTTGACTATAACAGAATATTCAAAAGTTGATTAAAAAAAAGACCAAGCAATAAAACCAACCTGATGAAAATTACCTCTTATGCCACATTTTAAGACAAAATCACATTGTTTAAGCGCTTCAGTTTCTATCTCAATGGTATCATCATAGTTGCATTAATCTACTTCTCATATAAATCATAAAACATTAGGAAACAGACAATAAAAACCTAGCTCCATTCTCAGAAAGATCCTTGTCAAGATTACAATAGCTACAAGTGGTACCTATGCAAATGAGAGTAATTTAAGATTCTGAAAAACATTCCACTTGTTTCA
This sequence comes from Malurus cyaneus samueli, assembly GCA_009741485.1. NCBI lineage: Eukaryota > Metazoa > Chordata > Aves > Passeriformes > Maluridae > Malurus > Malurus cyaneus. The sequence continues at coordinate 317,391 of VKON01000298.1, read as the reverse complement.
AGATCCTTCCACTTAGCAGTAAATTGAATAAAGCTTAAATAGAGCCCAAAAAACAATCACTATAGTGAAAAAATGGTTTAAGAATTAACTACATTCTCAGTGTTTGTATGTTCTTATAGAGAATGCAGGTGAGACAAGCTAAAATATAGTAACACACAGAATATTTAGGTCAAAGGTTTAAAAAAATCTTACCTTAACACCTTGAATAAGACCATTCATTAAAAATGTATGATGGGGAAATGTTTCATGCAAGACCTGACAGAGGGAGAAAAAAAAACATTACTTGAATCAGGACAGACAAGATAAAATTGATTCAAGTTTAAATTCGATTTGTAAACAGGACAGCTTTATGAGGACTTGCTAAAAAAGTATCCTATCCCCAAACAAAAACTAATAAAAAAACCCAAACCCAAAACCCCAGAACAACCAGAAAAAAAAAAAATCTTCTATTTGTCACCACAAGAAAATGTAAACAGGATTTAATATCAATTTATCAGCGTAAATTCATCTGCTAGCACGCACTGTAATGCAGATAGTTGGTTTGGGACACTTGTCTCAAAAAGAGGATCAATGTAAGCAAAAACAATCTCCCTGTGGTACAAATTACAATTTTCTTATAAAGTTAATTCCTTCAGAATGTTGATGCAAACATTTCCAATATTTTGGAGTGAAAATGAGATTCAGCTAACTTACTCTGAACAAGGAAAAAATAGTGCTATATTCAGGACTGAACAAATAGCAGCTATTAAATAGCCATACAGTTACAAATACTTCTGAGTAACAACTAGATGCTTACAAACACTAGCAAGAGTGTTTAAATTCAGCCACGAATTCAAGTAAGGTGCTTTACCAGTAGTCTTAATTCAAGGGCAAGAATGTTAATCTATGCTAAACAGATTTACCATAAATATGCAAGAGAGTTAAGGGGCTTCACAGGTGCTAGCTAACATGTTGATTAAAAAAAGTTATTGTGATGTTCAAAGCATGCATGAACATGCTCAAGAACAAAAATTTGCATTCAAACAAAATTCACATTCATTTGCTCCTGTTATTATAGGTAAGTGCCATCAAGAACAAGTATTACTTGTATGAGAAAGCTATTACCCTGAAAAAATAGAATACTTTAGCATCACTGAAAAGTATCAGCATTATTTTTCTAGGAAGACTCAGACTATCAAATCTTATGTTTTATAAAAGTTATGGCCCTCATATTAACTACTGGGCAGATAATTCTCTTTATTTATACCCCTTTTCCCTTCTAATGTCATCTTTTGGCTAGATATCTAGAACAATTTTTCACCTGTTAGAACACTGATCTTACTATATGAATTGAGGAGAAAAAAAGGGTTCAAATTAGAGATCTAAAAGTAAATATCTTCTAAGTTAGTGAAAAACAAAACAAAAAAAAATTGGAAACTCAGGGACTGAAATCTAATTACTGGTGAGCTGTTTTCTAATACTTTTCCCTGAGAGGCAACCACTGCTGAAATTAAGTTCATGGTTTTTGACATTAATTTGTTACTTTATAGACAAGAGAAATGCAAGTTGACAAACTGGTAGAGGGAACTGCTTTACTGAAGTTCTACCAATGGATAAGTATTCAAAAAATATATATATTGAAGACAGAACATGTCATTAAGCAATTAATATTGCATATGGTAATTTACTATGGCTTACAAGTCCATAAATAAAAGTAATGTCCATAAGCTTGGAACATAATTATGCTTTGATCAGAATAGCCTTTGTGTGCTTGATAAACACTTTAAATATTTTCTTCTCCAAGTACAGTGTCATGTAACAACATTACTGCTTTGCTGACAGATGTCAAAAGAAGAAAAAAAGCAATTTACACAATTAACTTTAAATTCTCTCAGCTATCAAAAACACACACAATTTATTTTCATAGTCCACAACTATGTGGACAACTAGTCCATTTTAATCAGATTGAATGTTGACAATGACCTCCAGATTCATGAAAAAAAAAAAAAGAAAAAAATTAAGTGACCACAAGCTTTGATCAACAGACTAGACACTTCCCTTTCCATCCTTTCTACCTGACAAACTTGATTGAGCAAAAGAAGGCAGTTGGCAGTTCAAAGGCTGAACCTAGCTCATAAGAAATCTCTACATTGACTTCTAGTACTGCTGCCTGATAAGCCAGCCAATGTAAGCTACCACAAGTACATCACAAGACAGAAGGGTTCAAAGTATCAAACCAGACTTGAAATTATATAAACCCAACAGCAGCCTTTCAGTGCTTGCAAAGCTGATTACAAATAAAGATGATCACCCTCAACTATGGAATTATTCCAATTGGAGTACACTACTGGGGAATTATTAAAGAACCCACTTAATATTTTGTTTCATTGAACTGGTGAGGTTTTAAAGATATGTCAGAATTCTGGTTTGCACACTTATCCTTTTAAATGAGAAGTGTCAAGCTTGAGCAAGTTGAAATTGAGCACTTTGGTTAAGAAAAAAACAAAGAACAAAAAGGGATAGGAAAGACCACCTAGCAAACTTCCCCATATTTTGACAATGGCAAGACAGAATAACAAGACAGACATTTTGTGAGACACCTGCTTTATGGAGACATGCTAACTGTTTATATTAACTTCTTTATTACTAAGCTTTGTAAAAAGTTCAGTGATTGTCTTTTAAAAGGTTAGACAAACACATTTCAAGAGACACATAGATTATTTATTTGGAGTTTGGAGAAGGAACGAAATTAACTCTTTTGATCCCACAAAACTTTGCCAGCCATCTACTCAAAGTGCTCTCAGATATTAGCTGATGAAAACCCGGACTAACAGACCTCTTGAGACTGCTCATGGCAGGCCCCATTACAACAAATAAAATCTATGCCTTCAAATGAAATGCTTCATGTCCTATTACCAAACACTCAAATTATCTGTCCATCTGGAAAATAACCAGAACAGATTAAATACTTATGAAATCCATTTCTTACATGAATGCCTTTACATTTCACATGGCTGGCAAAACAAGTCAGCCCACAGGAGCGTACACAGTTAATGAAGCATAGCATAATTTAATTGTTCCAACTGGAAGATTAATCAAATTATTAAGTCTTAAAAAAGATTTCCAGAGATACTTTAATCAATATACTGATGTTACTCTAGAAGGCAAATAAGAGTTAAGGAGTAGTACAACCGAGTTAATTTATTTTTTCCTTACCATCTAGTCTTTCAGCATTCCAAATCTCTGCTGCTAAGACTTCTGGAATTTAGGTTGAGATACACAATAAATATAAAACAAATTAAAACCTAAATCCCTAGGAATTAGCAAATAAACATTTGTCACTATCACCAAGATAACAGCAGATAAACGATACTTACCGTTAGCATTGGAGTTGTCAGGAGCCCCCAGGCAAAGAATTCTAGAAATATGACCACCACTGCATGGTACACACTTGGCCGACCAATACCTTGTTGCTAAGAAAGAAAAACATATGCAGTGGTTTACCCATCCAGTTCATTACATGTGCAAAAATCTCCTGCAAACATGTTTTGAGCAAAACAGCTTTCAGCATAAACTGCTAACCAAGCCCTTGGGACAACAATAAGCCAAACAAGGGAGGGAAACTTGTTTTACATTACAGAACAATTAAAGATCCTAGGGAATTTAAAAAAAATTTGTTCCCTTTGACAGTTCCTGAAGAGATTTATTTGCCCAGACATTGCTCTGTACTGCTCTCACCTCTAACATGCCTTTAAGCTTTCTTCCCCTTGAGCATTCTTCACAACTGTTCCACAACAACGTGACAAACAGTATACCTCTTGCTACTTCCACAAGTGGCAAGACAGATCCACTTTAATAAGATCACAGCACTATTTCAACAAAACTATGACAATGCACATAATTAGAAGAGCAACAATTTTTGTACTTGAAAATGCCAAAGTATGAGAAAATAAGGAAAATATGACACCTGTACAACAGTTTCCTATTGATTGCTGACCAGCTGATTCTATGCTTCTGTCTGCAAACACAGACTACAGGCTGAGGAACCATTCTACTGGTCCAGTAATTCCAAGAAGAATGAGCAAACTATTGAAGTACTTGTGATTCAGTGAAAGTGCTGCCATTCAAGATCTAAGGACTTGATCCCAGATGAGAGTAATGAAAACCTTATTTAGATGAAATAGGCAGAACCCTTGGATAAGGCATAATTAACACAATTACTACAAGTACTTTCTTTTCTTTTTTTATTCTTCCCAAAAGAGATTGAAGCAGAAGTGCTGAACAATTTAGTGCCCTTCAGTGCTGTGACAGTAATAGTTGACAAGGGGAGACTGAAAGATGTCATTCCTAGTTTTCTGTAAAGCCTTCAATGAGTTCCACGTGACACCCTTATCTCCAAACAGGAGACACATGGATTTGAAGAGTGAACTATTCAGTGGATAAGGAACTGCCCGATGGATGCAGTCAGAGAGTTGTGGTCAATGGTTCTGTGTCCAGGTAGAAGCTGGAGACAGTGGTGTGTCACAGTATCTTCACTGATGACAGACAGGAGGATTGAGTGCACCCTCAGCAAGTCTGTAGATGACACAAAGCTGAGCAGCACAGCTGACACAACTAAAGGACAGGATGCCATCCAGAGACATCTTGAGAACTGGGCCCACAAGAATTTCATTAAGTCTGACAAGGTGCTGCACCTGGATCAGGGCAATCCCACACATGAGCACAGATTGGGAATTGTAGTCAGAAAGTAGCTCTGAGGAGGACTTGGGGGTTCTTGTGGATGCCAAGCTGGACATGAGCCGGAAATGTGCACTCACAGCCTAAAAAGCCAACCACATCCCAGGCTGTATTAAAAGGGGAGTGAAAGGAGGGGATTTTCAACCATCTACTCTGCCCTCCTGAGACCCCACCCGTAGTACTATGCCCAGCTCTGGAGCCATCAGCACAGGAAGGACACAGACCTGTTACAGTGGGTCCAGGGGAAGCCATGAAGTTATCAGAAAGCTGGAGCAGCCCTCCCATGAAGACAGGCTGGGAGCAGTGGCGTTGTTCAGCCTCCAGGAAGAGAAAAAAGGGCTCCGGGGAGACCTCACTGTGGCCTCTTACTGCTTCAATTCAGGGGTCTTTTAGAAAAGAAGAGTGACTTTTTATACAGGGAGAATGTTATAAGGAGGAATGGTTTTAAATGAAAAGAGGAGAGATTTAGATCAGATATTAGGAAGAAATACTCTACTCAACAAGTAGTGAGGCACCGGAGCAAGTTGCCCAGAGAAGTTGTGGATGTCTCAAACTTGGAAGTGTTAAAGGCGAGATGGATGGTGCCCTGAGCAATTTATCTAGTGGTTGTAATCTTCTTCACTGATGGAAGGGTTGGAATTAGATGATATGTGAGGTTCCTTCCAATCAAAAGCATTCCATGATTTTTTTTCATTTCTAACTACCCCTTGGCACAGTAACCGTTTAACATAGTTTTTCTGTTCTAAAATTACTTTTTGCCTTTCCCCTAACAACTATCCTGCAAAGGACTGTTTTTCAGTGTTTCCAGCCAATTACACTCCAAGAGCCATTACATTCCAAAGCCATTACACTCCAACAGAAGTGTGCAATTTAATAATGCAGGATTCAGCTGAAGGGGCATTATCCACTAACAAATATCAACCTGACTCATTTCAGCAAGTGGAGAGCAGGGCAAGCATGAAACTAAGGATCTTCCACTGAACCCAGAAAAAGTCAAAATAATCTATGATGAAGGCAGAGCACAGACACCTTTGGTGTTTCTCTTCTTCTCTGTAACTTTGATCCAAATTGCAAGAAATCACATGTTTAGGAAATGTTTGCATTACAAGATTCATTTAAGCTGAAGGTCTGTAGTAAAAGCTTCAAAGAAATTTTTATTGTCTAAACACTAAATGCATTGATCTCTAAGAATTTTCAGATTTGTCAGTTTATCAAAACCTGTAGCATCAGTGTACTCTAGCTAATAAGCTTTAATTTATTTTCTAAGTTGCAGCTTGCTTCAAAGCATGAAGATATGAAGAAAACAGTTTTCTTTCTCCTGGGAAACAATACAATACCACAGATCAAAGATTATCTATGTAAGGCTCATAACTTTCAAGCATTATTAACACTTCTCCATAGGTTACCAGGCAGTATTTAATCTCTAAACAGCAAAGATTCCAAAGGTTATGGGGGAAGGAAAATCCTCATCATGTAAGAAGTCTCTAAGTACTTCTATATAAGGCAATAGGATAATAATTTTCTGAATTTTTTTTGCCAAGATATACGTCAATCAGACTAGCACTTAACACTGATTACACAGAAATCTGAAGATCCCTTCCACAGCAATTTCCTCTTGAAAAAAGCAAATTTCGTAGTAGAGAGTAGTTAAGGAACTACCCGAAACTTCTCTTACCTCTACTTTATTTCCCTCACACCTTTACATCACTAAGCAGGTTGCTGAGCCATAAACATCCAGTCTGCATTTAACAAACATTTCTAATGCCACTAAAGATGAAGTTTTGGAGTGTTTCGGGTTTTTTTACAATGTTTTTATTACATGCAAATTTGATCTGAGCTTCATATGGTTTAGCAGAAAGATGATGTACACATATTGTCAAAGACATGTATGGAGATTAAAATAGTCTGAAAATAATTAAATAATTTCTGGCAGTATCATGCAGCTTACAGATAGCTGTACTGACCTACCAAAAATAAAAAAAAAGAAAAAAACCAAAAAAACACCCAGAGCAGAAAACACCATAGCCTTTTGGATTCAAGACATTATCTGGAAAAGTAAAATTCAAATTGTGAAAAGAACATGTAGGTGTCAAAACTAAGACTAGTATCTTTTGCAAAAGGCTGCATTGGACAACTAAGCCCATGAAACCAGGAAAATTCACTGACATTATCAAATCAACTGATGCAGATAGTTACTTCTGAATGCTCATCTTTTCCGTAGTTCTCACAAACTCTTATCACAAAAGCTTTCAATTTTTAATTAAGCATCAACTTACTTTTTAAGAAAACCAAATAGTGTATGATTGATCACATACACAGCTTGGTTCACAGTTTACAAAAGGCAACAAAGTTTCAAAATCAAAGAGCTTTCTAAAAACATTTTACACTTGCTTTAGCATGCATCTGTATCAGAAGTACTGGGTGTGGCTCATTTCTGCATTGAGAAAACTCCATGTAACTCACATAAAAAACTTTGAGTATACAAAAAATGGCTATAAACTTTGAAACTCAAGGATCTTTAGGTTTCTTGAACTAAACAATATGGGGGCAATCCACTGAATTCCTTATGCTTAAAAATACTTTAAAAGGATTTCAGATATAGCACAGATGTAGTCAACATATAGGTTGTTTGCCTCATTCACTGCCCTCAGAATTGGAAGTGTTTATGTTAAAAATTAAGTGCCCTCAGGAAAACCTTAAGATCATTACAGGCATATTTTCTATTCACATGGATCATCTTCATGTGACAGACTAGTGTGTGGGCTGAGAAACTATGCAAGAACATTGTAATTGCCTTCAAATGCAGCTGTTTGTAAAGGTTTTGTACTTGCACAATCATTAATGAGCAAAACATTAAGTAATCTCAAATGCTTAATAAGTTTGAGCCCATCATCGTAAAACCTGAAGTCCTAGAAGTTCTAACAAAACATCTGCTATTTCTCCAGTTTTACACTTTTGCTCTTTCCTTTTCACAACCCAATCCTAAAAAACACTTTTTTCTTCTGCCTTTCTTGGAGTCAGAATAAACCCAAAACTGAAATTGAAGGAAATAGGAAAAACTACTGGGAGACAGTACAAACTTTTTTTTCAAAGTGAAACAGCTGTTGAACACTAATGAACCCATGAAAGAATGTCCAAATCTTAAACCCATCTGGTAATAATTGCTCATAGAAAAGGAAGGGGGAAATGCAATATAGTATTAGTACCAAATCTTATCTAAGAATACCTTTACCTTAGACACTCCGAAGAACAGCTAGTACAATTCACCCTAACATAATCCACAGCAGTCTTATAGCCAGTCCCAGATCTGCAGAGCAAAGCTAGAATTGACAGTATTTATTTTATTATCCACATACTTTGTATTTAACTATTTATCTGTTAATTGAAATCTATAATGTAATAATTTATATTATTTGAATGACTGAAAAAGCACCTTAGCATCAATGTCAAGCATGCATGTTTATTTCTCTGAAGAAATATGCTTCTTTGAGAACAAAATCACTTCTCACTGTTCAAATCCTTTAATCGTCCAGAGCATCTTTCCAAATTTTTCATATTTTGTTGAGGGCCACACAGTCCTGCTAGGCAAATTAAACAAAAGGTTCGACTGTGAATATATAGCAGGCTTTTTTTTTCTCCCATAAGTGTGAGGCAGCAGAGCAAGATATGAGTTTTTTATCCTCGGAGGCTTTGATTCCATATCCAACTGGAAAAGTCCTAGGCAACTTGCTCAGGCCTCACAGCTGATCCTGTCCTGAAGAGGAAGGTATCTCCCTAAAGTACCTTTCCATTCGCATAATCCTATTATCTCTCAGGCAGATAACAACCAAACTCAAGCTGAACTTCTGAACCGACAAACCACAGGAACTTGCCTTTGTCCCCCTACACAGTCCTATGGGAAATTCCTTCCCACTAGGCAAAACGGTCTCTCAGAAGAGCCTAGTAGTTGGTCACTTTACTTGCAGTGCAGATATATCTTTGCAAAGAGCGCTCACTGTGTGAGTTCTCTAAAGAAAATTCATCTGTAAGACAGATCACATTAAGCCTTCTGAAAATTCAGTAAATATACTCAAAAATGCTCACCAAAAGAAACAAATAATTAAACCAAAAAACCCCACTGCAATCAGCTCATACAGCACAGCAAGGTTACCAGATAACTCCTATTGCTCTGTCCTAGCACCTATGTCGTCCAACACATTCAGAAGTGAGCTGTAAAAAAGGATGAAAGCAAAGGGATGAAGTTCACTGATGATAAAACCCAAACCACTTTGGAAGAGTTATAGGGCTATGGTAAAGAAGAACAAAAGTTCATGGAAGCAGTAGAACAAATTAAATGACAGACTGAAATTAATTAATTTCAGCAATGCAAACAATAATAAACCATTTTAATTCCACATACACAGGATGACTATAACACACGATGTGATCCTGGGAAAAAAAAAAAAAAGTTCATTGAAAGAAATGAATCTAGCACTCAGCAGTAGTTAACTATGTATATGTGTTCAAAAGATACATCCTGTCAGGAAAAAGATCACTGTATTACTGCACTAACCTGTGATGTGGCTGCGCTGCCACCCCACTGCTTCTGGAATTTTGCCTATTTTTAGAAGATCTACATAAAGATCTTCCTCTTATCCCATGACTCCTTAGTTCCAAAGCTTTAAGCAATATGCATGGTTGAATAGTCTATTTTACAGAAGCACAGGAGGCCCACAGAAAGGGGTCTACCATCAAAGGAATGGAGGAATACTGAAGCAGCTTCCTCCAAACAACAAAATATCTGCAGAAAGCTACAAAGGAGATTCATTGAATTGGGAGTGACATAAAAGAAAAAAATACTAAAATACAAATAAGTAAGGGGCATTTCACACAATTTATTCCTGAGGTTTAAAATGTCTTGCATATTATATTTCCTGCTGGGAACACATTCCTGTTTAAGTTTAGACTGGTTTAAGTTTAAGAAGCAGGAATATTCTAAGGCACGTAATATATGAAGAAACTTTCTGGTTCAGTCTTCATGGCTGAGGTCACTGAGGTAGGAAGAACAACCAAGAAAACAAATGCCATATACCCTGCCACATTCTGAATGCTCAGCTTTAGACAGTACTACATTGTGTAACTAAACTACTTCTTACAGAAACAACATATAACCAGCATATTACACTACAGCAAGTTGGAAGCCAAATTATCTGTTCAAAATTTATTCATAAAACATAGAAAGAAGTACAACACTGAGAAATTCTTCTAAAAAGCATTGGCTTTTCAGTTAATACATATGCTTCCCCATTGGGCAGATAGTTACTCAAACTCATTTGAGCCTCCAGTAGGCTAGGTTTGGATCTTCCTAACTAATTATATAACTACAACTTGATGATTTAAATTTTAATTGCTCTAGCCTACAGTACTTCTCTTGGAACACAAAACTGTCCACACTGATAGAACCTGGAACAACAGTACCATTAGACTTGTAATACCAGAAGTGCCCTCTCAGCATAAATGCAAACTAGAGTGATTTAATTTTAAACAGTGCAGCTAAACATTCCAGTAACATTTCAGATTTAGTGTCAATTTAACATGATGGGAAGATTCAGAATGGCACTGGCAATCTTGAGAAGGCAATATTGTTCATCTTTAGTTATTCAGATTTAACAGAAAAAATATCCTGTGTGGGAGAAAGCAGTGCTCCACAAAGGACTAAATAGCCAATCTCACAACTGAAAAATGTGTTTACTACTAGCAATACAATTTAAATTTTACAAGCAAGGGATTTAAGAAACCAGCTTACTGAATTCATAGCTGTTTCAGTAAAGTCTCATAACATTAAATCATGCTTAGTTTTACTGTGCTGTATTTTTTATGAAGTATAAAAAAGAAAAATGCTAACACTAAGGGCAAGAACATGTAATTCTTTGGGTACATACAGTTGTACTTTACTGTGTAAAAATAATTTCAATAAAGGCTGTCAAACTTCCAAGACGTACAGTTCAGAAGGCTTATATCATGTTTCCAAAATACATAAAGGTCTTGGGCTTCACAATTGCTGAGGCATTTTATAATGTCCAAGAACATGAAACTATCATGTGATTATTCCTCAAAAAGATACAGAAGTGTGACTTTTCTTCTGATACCCTATTTGGGATTTTTCCCATAAACAGTATGAGACTGTTACTTTGCTGAACAGACTCCTTAGTGAGGCATTATTTTACCAACAGTAGGTTGCACAGAAATGAAATACATGGCGCGAATATTCTGAATGCCATGCTAAGTTTTACACCCCCAGTGTTCATAATTCAGATGTAACAGCTAATTTTGTTAGCTCAACAGCTAACAAAGTGTCGCACAATATCATTTACCTCATTTTTTCAGACTCGCTGAAATCATGGTAATACAGCCAACAAAAAATTACTTAATTCCACTGGAATTTACTTAAACGTACTATTGTTCTTAGTAATTCAATTCGTAAGAAGTCATTTGTTCAGCCTCTATATTTCACCTATTCGATTCAGTGAAACCAATGCATTTAATAAGGTGAAGTGAGTTACAGCTAGAACAAAAACCAAAAGTTTCATTTGCCCAAGCTGGAGGGGTAAAAGGAGAAAGTCTTGCACAAACTGACAGACTTGGTCATCATATCCTTCCACTTTGTTCTATTGATGTGACAAAAGAGTAAAAATAAAAATGAGAAATTAAGACAGTCCTCACAGATCAAAGAAGTAGCTAAATCAAAAATTTCACTTCTCCATTTACTTCTTCAACAGCAGTCCAAGTAGCAAGCTTCCCTTTCAAAATGCCAGGGATGCACTCCTACTGGAATAAAAAAGAACTCTACAACTACATATAAAGCTATGATCCGGTGCCTCATATTTTATTGTGAATAAGCTCTTTCAATAAAGTCTAGGCAAGGAGAGTGGTACCAGTATGACAGCCACGTGAGAATCACGGTGGAGTTCTGGAATTGCAAAAACAAAACAGACTGTCCAGGCAGGAACAGAGCAGACCCTAATGTCATTTAATTGCACTACTGGTATACCAGTGTACAGAAGATAAGGCTAGAACCCTATGCTCCTCTCTTATATGAGATGTTTTAGAAGAACACAAAGTCCTCCACTGGCGCACCTAAGAGGGAAGGAACAAAAAATACACTCGGAAAACAAAAACTGAGATCTTTTCATAAAACTAAGAATTTATGTAATTTTGAAGCTAAATTTTCGAACCTATTACAAGAGCATCTATTAAGTACTCAAAAGCATTTAACACTTAATCCAACTTTACCAAACATTCCATCCATTAAAAAAAACTGACAAAGCGCCTTTGTCAGTTATGGATTTAATTTCCATTTGATCTTTACTTTTCAAAGTTAGAAAAGGAAACCATTTCTTTGAATTTCTCTTTTGTTTTTCTTTAATGTGCCTTCCATTTCCTAGTCTTTGTTCATACATTACAAAATTAAACTGTTTTTCTTCTATATAGTGAGATAAATGCTGTTTCTTTCACATCATCTGAGCTGACTGCTTCTGTTTCTTATACATTAGCTCTCCAAGACTTTTAGGGATATTTTTGTAATCTAACTTCAGATTTGGTTACTGCATTTTGTATACTGGACTCTTTAATGGGAGCTGCTGCACACAAACGGGAACAGCAACTCTACCACAGAGTAGACATCAGCTTGATGTTTACTTCTTGAAGAGCGCAACCTCTTTTTTGAATAACCATTTCTAAAAGACAGCTGAAAGACTCAAATACAGAAGTGATGCATTACAAGTGTGAAGCAGTCATTTTGGAATTAAATTACATAAAATAAATTACTTGACCTACGAATTCCACAGAACAACATTTTTCTGTACGTTCCCTGAGTTAATCATCTATTAAAACTACCTTAAAATCCTCATCAAATACAAGTAAGGTAGAAAGAATGTATGCGCATCAAACAGCTGATTTCAAGGAGGTTTTTTATATATTTTTCAGCTCTAGCCATGATATCCCATTAATGTTACACTATTAATGCTTGGCTAAAAATAATTCTTCACATTCACATCAAACAGCACACTATGTCGTGTCTGATAGCAGAGATGTTTATCTGTGAGAGGACAGGCAACACACAAAGGAGATGCTGGATCCCTCACACTGCTTTACAACTTTTAGATATGCAATGCTTTCAACATACCCAACTTTGTAAGTAAACTAATATTAAATTATTCAGGTACACATCAACATAAATGTACCCCAAGAAAAATTATTAACAACTAGGAATTCAGGCTGCAAAAAAAAAAATTATGTGATTTCAACTTGCTGAAAGAGATTCAGCAGGGTAGGGCACTTGTTTTGCACCCGGACCCTTTCAAAAACTGCCAGTGCCAGGATCATCTGTTTTGCTACTTTGCATCTTCTATTCCATCCTGACCTCTGAGCTAACTCCCAGTAAAACAGGACGGGTTATATCGCTTCAGCCAGTACTATTCTGCCTGAAACAAGTCACCTGTCCCGACCCACTGTAGAAAGCTCAAGGAATGTCATCTCTGATCTGGTTTTAAGGCACCTTGTGAGCATACTGACGTACTGACGGCAAGGCTTAAACCTTTTTTTTCGATAAGCAATTACGCAGCGATACCACATTTACAAACGCAACTTTGCAGCGAGTGCACAGATCACTCATTTCAAGCTCCCTTTTTTGCACAAGGAAATCTCACTGCTAAGTGTGAAGAAACAAAACAGAAAGCACAGCAACTCAAGAAGACTGCATACGGCAATTCCATGGGCTCGGTTCAATAAGCAGCACCACCATGAGCTCCTAAGGCAAACTTAAGTTTTACCGACTTGGCAGATCGGATTCATATATTTCAAAAGAAAAGTTATTTACAGCCACCTGCTCGCAGGTGCGGTTACTCAGGTTACTCCGCCCGGGATAAACTCGTAACGAATGTACCGGAGCTGTCAGGGAAGGGCAGGGCAACTCAGGGCAGGGCCGGCCCGAGGAACCCGCCGCACCCCAGCTTCCACAAGGCGCCAGGGACAGGAGCTCCGGAAGCGGTCTCGGGGGCAGCTGAGGAGCCGGCCCCAACGGCGGGGCGGGCGCTGAGCCCACGGGCCGCCCGGCCCGGCCCGCCAACGCACGGCCGCCCTCAGGGCCGGCAAGGTCCGCACGCAGCCGCCGCCGCCCCGCCCGCGGAGCCCCGCTCGCACCCTGCACTCACCGAGCCACAGCAGCCCGCCGTCAGGCCGACCCTCCTTGCCAGCATGATGCACCCGCCCCACCTGGGCCGCCGCTCGCCCTCCCGCGACGACACGGCGGCGGCGGCGGCTCCTCCTCCTCCTCCTGTTTCCTTGTTGGCCGCCCGGGCCCGGGCTGGAGGGGCGCCGGTCCGGCTCGGGCTCATGTCGCTCCCACCATGGCCCTCCCGGAGCGGCCGGCCGGGCGGGGCGCCTGCAGGCCCGCCTTCCCCGGGCTCACGTGACCGCGCGGCCCGCCCCCCGGTGCCGAGCGCTCCCGCCCCTCAGCGGGTTCGAACGGCGGCGCGGGGCCAGCTTCCCACCGGGAATAGCAGCGTCCCTGAGCATGGAAGGGAGCTCTGTGATCATCGAGCCAACCCTACGACCGTACACCACCCTGTCAAATAGACCATGGCGCTAAATGCCACATACAATCTGTCCTTAAACACCTTCAGGGACGGCGACTCCGCCACTTCCCCGGCTAGCCCATCCCAGCATCTATTCACCCTTTCTGTGAAGAAATTCTACGTAACGTCCAAACTAAACCTCCCCCGACATAGCTCTTAGATTTGTCTCTGTTGCTCTGGAGAAAGAGGCCGCCCCCGCCCTCCTGTCAGGTGATTGTAGAGTCATAAGGTCACCCCAGAGCCTCCTTTTGTCCAGGCCATATCCCTCAGCCATTACTCAGCTTAGGTAAGGCTGACAAAGGAGAAGCTATGCAAAACAAAAAAAATTTTGTTTTACTCAAAAGCAGGGGTCTAGGAACAGCCACCTTAAAAGGATGTTGAAGGTAGACCCCAAAGAATCGTATAAGGACTTCCAATAATGGGTGTGACTATGTCGAATAAAGTCCAGGAATTGCGGACAGCTAATGAATATGTAATCAGCATGCATGATAAAATCTCCATCCAGCACTCACACTGGAATGGAGAAAGGATTCCCCAAGTTACCAACATGCTGTAATAAAGGTTTCCAGATCTAGTACTCAGGACTGTATCAGAAATTTCTATCTGGTCAGTTTTGGTACACTGGGAAACTCCTTGCAGAGAGTGAGGTGATGGTGCCAAGGTACCAAGGCTGCTGAGTAAGCTGTGCCTCGTCAGAGCTGCTGATCCATCCCATCCCATCCCATCCCATCCCATCCCTCCATCCCATCCCATCCCATCCCATCCCATCCCATCCCATCCCCATCCCATCCCATTCCCATCCTCCCATCCCAGGAGGCTGTGCATGGCTCTTACTGCCATTTGGAGCATCCTGTGTGAGAAGAGCTTACAGCCATCAGGAACATAGCGGATGAACTGTTGCAGGCTGGAGGCTGACATGTCTCGTTGTATGGTCTGCTCTTGGGTCAGATTTTTTTTTGTTTTTTAAAATATTGGGGAACAGTCATAAATATACAGATTCACGGTTGTGTTATTAGGAGCCTAAGAAATGCATGGACTCACCAAGGGGAAACTATGTTTCACTAACCTGATGCTTTCAGTGCTGACATGGCAGATGGATGGATGAGGGGAGAGCAGTGGATGTTGTCTGCCTTGACTTTGCAAAACTTTTGATACTGTCTCCCATAACATCTTTGTAGGTAAGCTCAAAAAATGTGTGTTAGATGACAGCACAATGGGATGGATCAAGAATTTGCTAAATGGCAGAGCTAAGAGGGTGGTGATCAGCAGAGCAGAATCCAGCTGGAGGCCTGCAGTCAGTGGTTTTCCCCTGGGATCGGTACTGGGATCAGTCTTACCCAACTTGATCAACTTGATTTATTAACAACCTGGATTAGGGGATAGAATGTACCCTCACCAAGTTTGACGATGATGCGAAACTGGAGGGAATGGCAAAACTTGAAGTTGTGCTGCCATTCAGCAGGACCTCAATAGGCTGGAGAGTTGGGTTAAAAGAAACCTGATGGGGTTCAATAAGGGCAAGTGTACGGTCCTGTACCTGGGGAGGAATAATGCCAAGTGCCCGCCCAGACTGGTGTCTGACCTGCTAGAGAACACCTCTGCAGGAAAGAACTTGGGAGTCTTGGTGGATCACAAGTGAGCTATGACACGACAGTCCTCTTGTGGCCAGGAGAGCCAGTGGTATGCTGGATGCATCGGGAAGAGTATGGCCAGCAGGTGTTACAATTCAGTGGATGGTTACAGCTCTCTGCCCAAATTAACACACAAATGAGACCAAATACCAGTTCAACTGTACAGGCTTTATTTTACAAAATTGTTTATATAACAAAAAGAGAGAGAGAGGGAGAAGGAGAAAGAGAGTGCAAATAGGAGACAGTTATCTCCGTGGATGCAGGAGCAATTAGTCATTCAGTGCTCTGAGCTTCATGGTGCTGGGTACCCACCCTCTGTTTCACTCCCTGAGTAATTTTTATATAGCGCCTCATTTGTGCAAGAAGCAAAGGTAGGAGTGGCTTTCAGTTCCTCATTAGTTGGGGTAATTTTCAGTTCCTCGTTAGCATGAGAGGAATAGGAGTGGCTTTTGCCATCACGCATGCTCAGCTCTTAGCTCGATGATCATTGAGATCTGCTCTGGCGATTACATAACAGGCAGAAGTAGAATGTTGCAGCGAAATGTATTAGTTTCTGTCCTGATTAGGGAAGGACAGAACAGAAACTTTATTTCTTTTGCTGTTTGTGCTTTGGGACTCCTGAGGTTTCCTACAACAAGTTTTACAACGGTTTGTTTAAGGTGTATAATACTAATGTCATTAACTTTTTCCTTACTGCAGGTCAAGGAAGGTGATCCTGCCCCTTTACTCGGCTCTGGTGAGGCACATTGTTTGGAGTACTGTGCCCGGTCCTGGGCTTCCCAGTACAAGAGAGAAAGGGAGCTATTGGAGAAGGTCCAGTGGGGGTCACAAGAATGTTTTGGGGTTGGGACATCTCTCTTATGAGAAGAGACTGCAGGAGCTGGGCTGTTTTTGCCTTCAGAAGGCTGATTATTGGCTATATTAATGCATATAAATATCTCAAAGCCAGATATCAAGAAGACGGTGACACACTTTTTGGCACCTGGTGACAGGACACAGATCAATGGTCTTAAATAAAACCACAAGAAGATTTTCTTCGATGTGAGAAAGAAATTCTTTGCAATGAAGCTGGTAGAGCACTTGGAACAAGTTGGCCAAGGGGTCATAAAGTCTTCCTCTCTGGAGACATTCCAAATCCACTTGGACACATTCCTCTGTAACCTCCTCTAGATGACCCTGCCTTTGCAGGGGAGTTGGTCTACATGACCTCCAAAGGTCCCTTCCAACCCTTACAATTCTGTGATTCTCAATGCTCATAAGTGTTTCAAAATGAAAATAGATATTTTGAAAATATGAGGAAAAGTTTGAAAATACTGACAATATGTCACAACTCTATGAAGTCTTGATGCATTGTCATCCCCATCTCAAAGAGGAAGTAACTAGCAAAAGAGTCAGGGAATGGCTTCTGTATACGAGAGATAACAGAAGGAGGGGAATGATACAACAAGGTACGAAATCCTGATTGGTATGGAGAAAATGCCTGAATTAGACAGGAAAAGGAGTCATTAAATGGAATTATCAAGAAACAGGTTTAAAACCTGCAGAAGGAAGCATTTTTCCAGTCAAATTATCACTAAATCATGAAACTCTATGGGATTAGAAGTTCTACAGGATATTTTCATTTAGAAAGTACAAGTGTTTTAGAAGACAATTAACTCTATTAAGATCTACCAACCAGTACAAAGCCTTGCAAGCTGTTGGATGCACAGAGGTGGGGTAGTCTGCCAGGAGTCCCTCTGCTGTTGCTTGTGTTTTCTACTATTTGCATAAGTATACACTAACGCCTCAGAACCACAATAGGTCTGAGCTTGATGTAGCTCCACATGTCTGCTCTTCAGTTTTATGTCTCAAGTATTGGCAGTCTTACAGACTCAGAGCCTTTGAAACAGAAACCACAGCTGCACTGTCTGACCAACTTTCCAAGTATGCAGTGGCTGGTTTGACAGAAGTATAACTGCCCCATTTGTTTCACTGGATGTACTCTTTTGACAATTAGTGATGAACTGTATGTCAGTGCTGAAAACCATTTTTACTGATCAAATAAATACCAATGATTACAAAATCATTTGAATGCAGAAGAGGATTCAGAGTTGTGAAAGTTGTGAACCCTGCTGCTCTTGAGGGTGCCCCATCTTAGCAGAGTGCTTTTGCGGATAAACTTACTTAGTGATCTGTCAATACAACAACTTAAAAGAGCTTCTATCTATGATGCAGTAGTGTGTCCTAGACATGGGCCAGTTTATTCTGCAAGGCAGACACCATGGTTTCTTGCCTTAAGTCAGAGCTATATGTTGAAATAATATTATGAGTTATAAGTACTAGGGACCAGAAACACCCTTCCACTCTCTCTCACGACACCATAATTCCCAGCGAGAAGAGTTTGGTATCAGTGAGCCATCTTTCCTCTTCAATTTATTTGAGTTCTTAAAAACAAGGAACAAAACCATGGAATGTCTTTGTACAGCATACTGTGTATGCTGCAAGAATTCATTACTGTTTTGCTCAAATCCATGATAGCCTAGTCCTCAACATGCACTACAGTACAATTAAATTCTTTTATGCTTTGGGTTCCGTTGTAATTTACTAATTTCTATGAGGGCAGACAACTTTGAAGGAAATTCATGCAGGCTAAGTACTCTAGGAACCATTGACCAACACTACTTCTGTATTTAATTTATAACAATTACACCTCATAAACCATATTTTTTCTGTAGCATTGCACTAAGTTTTTTTAGTGCTCATCCAGGTAATACAGTAAATAGTTCCTTGCATATGCCAATCCTTTGTAATTGATGAGGTAATCATAACAGGAGCACAGATAGAATCCTTTGAGGAGAGACCTGGTGTAGACAAAACCTGGGAATGTCCCACTTTTATTTGATAGTCTTTACTAACAGAACATACTCAGAATAATGAAAAGAGCAAATCCTCTCAGCTATTAAAAAGAAGTCCCACTAGATGGGGTTCTGGTTTCTAAGGAAGAATATTTTCTCATCTGGTTTGAGGAGAAGCATATTTTTGCTTCTTATTTTGTTCAAATTGGCAGCATAATGCTGGGAAATTAAATATAATATCCTTTTGTTTTCAGTTCACCAGTAAATTTTTTTTGCCATTTCTCCATTCAGCACAAGCTATTGTAACTTTATCTGAGTAAATTATTGATGTGTTTGGGGCCGTATTGCCTTTGTTCATAGATTTAGTGGCTGATTTTTTTTTTTTGCTGTCCATAACACATTTCAGTATCATTTTATATGCTGCCATATAAAAGTTGCAAAACTAAAAAGCAGCAGAAAACATCTTAATTTGGCATTGTAACATTACTGGTGCTATTATCTATAAACTGTTTGAAACAGAGGTTTTGTTTATTTACTTATTTTTGTGAAAGAAAACTGGTTAGCATAGGGGTGCTGGGTATAACTGGGTTTGAATTCTCCTGAAGACAATGTTAAATAATTACATTGAATGTAAGTTATAATTATGTTCTTAATCCTTGTTACTATTCAGTTTTAAAAGAAGTTTCTCAAATGAGAATTAATCAAATATGGTAAAAACCAAAAGAAAAAACTCCTACAGAAAAATCCAGTGAGCTCAAAAGAGTAAAAGACAAAATTAATTTTTGACATCTTCTGTTTTCTGATTATTTAAAAACTTACGTTAATATTCTTGTACCATATTTGTTTTTGTAGTGCTTAGCATACTTAAATTCCTTTATCAGTTTAATTAATATTTATAGGAATGCCTTGTATTTTACACTTTAAAAATGATGACAGGAGTCTCAAGGGTCATCCTAATGAATTGAATTGAATTAGATTAATACTAAATAATTCCTATCTACATGTTTTGGTACAAAAGATGGCAAACGAAATTTAGCTTTTAAAACCACTGGAAGGAAAAAAAAAGGAGGGAGAACTCAACGAGGACAGAAATGCAGGGAAATTAGAAGTGAACTAGTGCTAATAATTAATGTTGTGAATTCCAGTAAGAGGTATTGAAAAATCAAGCATCATTAAAAATTATCTAAAATCTATTGAAACTCTGTGCTTGGAAGTAATTTAACATCTCCCTTCCCTAGCCAAAATATGAGATTTAATTTGGTTCAGATTCTGAGAACAGAATTTCTGACTTTATATTGAACCTACAGGTAGTCAATCATTACACTACTCATGTGAAAAGCAGGTGTGACAAATGAGAAGGCTATAGGAAAAGCAAAAGAAAAAAATAACAAAGTAGGCATTTTTTAACTTTACATTTGCTCTTGACTTCAATATTTGAACTTATCTTTTTTCCAGAAAAAGAGATTTCTAGCTGGGGACCTGTAAGTTACTGTAATTTTACTGGATAAAAGGCAAAAAAAAAAAAAAAAAAAAAAAAAAAAAAAAAAAAAAAAAAAACCAAAAACATAATAAGTATACAGTGGCAATTTGTTTTCTTCCAAATACTGTAGGTGAAATAATTGAGTTCATTAATATAATTCTGGACATTCTTTCTGAACTTAAAAACTTTCTCCCTCCACTGCTCAAAAATGGGCATTAGTAAGTGGAAACTGGATTTACAAGGGAACTGGTTTTACGTGGACTGTCACATCGGAAATTTCAACTGAGATCATCACATTTATGTTTAATTAAATCTCCTCTCTTATTTTT
>VKON01000298.1:236802-295561 GCA_009741485.1 Malurus cyaneus samueli | reverse complement strand
ATTTATAGCACAACTACAGAGTTTAGCATTGTGGTTTGTTAAAAATCTAGTTTTGTATCCAAAAATTTACCTGCTCTTACCATTACTCAATTTCACTTGAATCATTAAATAATGTGCATACACACATCCAGACAAATGCATAAGGTGTTTACATGGGGATTTCAATCTTTTTGAATGAGGATCTTTATTGGTTCAGCAGAATAGATTTACTAACCTTCAGGGAAATTAGGTTCAGTAAAAATAACTCATTGAGACAGGAAAATTGTGTAAAAACAATTTTTTCACTCTGTGAAAGAAAAAAGATGTGGTTGCCTGAAGAGATAGAGATTCTTCTGTTCACAGCTCTGGAGACTTTTCAGCTGCCTGTAAGACCATGATGCCATCTACCTCTAGATAACATGTAGAGGCACAGGATAGGGTGTTTCTTTTTGGCTAGGTAAGTATCCCTGCAGAAAGTTGCAACACTCCTTGGCTGAGTGGAGAAGGAAAAAGAGGACAGAAGATCTGCTCATGTCCCCATCTAGGGCGGCAGCTGTCAAAAACAGGAGAGGCATTGAAACAATGACCCTCTGACACTGCCAGCCATCCCTGCCACAGTGTCCATGGCTCTCCCAGCCCCACATCAAAACTGTCCACTAAGTGCTTGTTCGACGGCCAAGAGACACCTATCCTGAGGGAACTGTGCTAGCTGCCGCCAAGCACTCCACCCGCTCTCACAAGGCCACTATGTGCAGTATTTGTGATACCTGATACTGAGACTTTTGTGTTCGAAGGCTAACTTTGGGAAGAAAAATGCTTTTTGTTTTGACTGAAGGCAGTATTTCACACCATTGGAATTAAAGATATGTAAAATGACAAACTTTACATCAAGAGTGTTTGACACTACTGATCGTTTTTCTGTGTGAATTGCAAGATTCACATCTTTCTTCTTCTGAGAAGAGCCAAAAGTTTTTTGCAGGGATTCTCCTCATTTACACTTGTCAGTTAATACAATGAAGTAAATATACCAGCCACCATCTATTTGGTTTTATGCAGATTGTTACACCCTCTTTAATGGACAGGGCAAGAGACAGTGGAATAAAACCCAAGATGTTACTCCTGAACATCAGGAAACACTTTTTCATTTTGAAGGAGACACTTTCCTTTTGAAATTGGGAAAAGGTTGTCCAGAGAAGTTATGCAGCCTTCTACCTTGAAGATATCCAAAAGCTATGTGGACATGGTCCTGGGCCTGCCAAGATGACCTCCATAGATCCCAGCCTCAACCATTCTGTGATTCTGAGTTTATTTACAAATATTTAAGTTGTTATTTTCTAATCTGTTTATATTTCTGCTTGTAGAAATATTCTGTGTAGTAGAAATGTTTGCTGTTGCTGCCAGATATAGATTATATATAGTTTCTTCTTCATGGTCTCTTTTAAAATATAAAATTGAGATTTTTCTGTAATGATGTTGCAGAGAAACCTGACATTTTTCAGCAAGGATGAGAGGAAGGATAGTAAGCTGGGAACTCAAGAACATTTTCTTTTTGTAATATACATTATTCATACCTATATTTTCATAGGAGCATCTGTGTCACAAGATGTAACGTGCTGTTTCAAAACAAAAAATAAATTGCATTAAATTATTATGGAAAAATAATGAAAGTATATTTATTTTACATTCTTATTTGTCAACAGTCTTTCACACTGGATTCCCTACCCACATCCATCTGCAGCTTTGGGGAAGAAGAGCTTATTACTTGTGTCTGAAAAGAACATACACATTGGCTAGACCATCTCGTTAATGAGATGGACAAAAGGTCAAAATCATTGCATTAGGCAGCACAGACTGCTGTTATGGATAAGATGTGTAAGATATAAAAACATACAGCAAAAATCAGTGACAAAAGTTGAAAGGTTAGACCATGAGATCATCTGCAGCTGCCTTTGTGTAAATATTCAGGTTAACATGCTTAAAGACAATTTTGTGTACTCTTGTCGCCCACAGCTACAAGATATTGGTCATTTCTTGCTTTTTGTCAGCAGTTTGGAAACAAATTCCAGTTTTGTTTGGGTTTCATTTGTATACAGCCGTAAAAGAGTGATACACATGAGCACTCCAAAGGTTTGTGACTTGAGATTTATGCATGCAATGATGAAGATGGGGTTTCCATCATTTTTATTAATATTTTTCAAGCAGATTATTTCACAATATGATAGCCAGTTGTCATTCAAGATCAAGGTTTTATTCTCAGTGAACTGAAGAAGCTGACACGCGCTTTAGCCCCTGTTTTTTAATATCAGTACATCAAGGAGTAGACATTAATTTAGGCTTTCTGTTCAAAATGGTCTAGGGGTACTTCGTTACATGGTTCTTTATTGTTAAGTACATGAAAATATTTCAACTATTTTAACCAAATTTAGGTAAATTTCACATTGTCCAGTCTCTCTCCCACCCAAGTCCTTCTCCCCAGGGCTGCTCTGATCTGTCCATTCCCAGCCTGTATTGGTACCGGGGGTTGCTCTTGGTACTCAGGTGCAGCTCCTTGCACTTGGCCTTGTTGAACCTCATGAGATTCTCATGGACACACTTCTGGAGCTTGTCCAGGTCCCTCTGGATGGCATCCCATTCCTCAGGTGTGGCAACCACACCACACAGCTCAGTGTCATCTGCAAATTTGCTGAGGGTACATTTGATCCTTCTATGTCACTAATGGAGATGTTATGCTATTAAAAGACTAATAATTCTAGCCACCCTTTTATTGATTTAATTAAATTAGTTACTTTCTGTAAAGTCACAAATTATTTAATTATAAAATGCAAGGACTAGTTGATTATTCCTATTATTAATGAACAGATAAATTAATCCGATTGAATCAGATCATAATATACACTGTTAAGTCTGTGGGAAAATATTGAAAATTAGCCCATTATAAGAGTCTTGGAGTAATCTGCCAGGAGGATGAAGGCCACTAGGAAGCCTCTTTGTATGTCAAAATGGTATATGCTTTCAGTCTGAAAAGGGAAGTTAGTATCAAGCAGAATGTATACATGGGCCACATGGGAAATCTTGCTGGCTTCCAGCAGTACTTAAAAAAAAAATGAGCCCCTATTTAGAGGTTCAGAAGGTCATTTAACTGATTTCCGATAGGAAATGAGTTAGAAGAAAATTTCTTTTGGTTCTTGTTTCTCTGCTTACTCTACAAGGGAATAACACATTCAGTCATGCTTCCGGCATGCAGTGACGTTGACACTGATGCCATATTTTGAAGACACATCAGTGTGCTCTACTTTTGTGTGTGTTTAGATCTTGGCATCAGCTGGCAATCAAAGGAAAGAACTGCGGTGAAATTTATCACATTATTCATACGTGGCTTCATCAAGGGAGATTCAGTTTGCAACAAATTAGGAACATTTTTGATTTTCATTGTTCTCTGTTTTAAAAGTAACTCAGGTTACTAAATACATTTATACCTGCCTCCTGTGATGTTTATGAGGTTTACTAGTAGAAATAAATGTTTTAAAAAGTGCCACCAGGTTAAAATGATGAAGAATCCTTGTCAGCAGAAAATGGCAGGTTAGTTATGGTGCCAGTGTTATAACCTCAAACGGAAGACCTAAAAATTAAACAGAAAAAAGGCAGAAGGTTGACCTTTATCAAGTCAGATCCTACTTCATTTAAGCTGAGTTTGATCATTTAAGATTAATTTTTTGGCTAGATCTGTGGGGTGGAAATCAAAGCTCAACCATAACTGTCGTGGGTAGTGTTTACTTGCTTTATATGGTAACAGTCATTCAACAAATAGCTGCAGTTCAACAGTTTTCAGCAGCTTGTACAATTTAGTCAATAAAATAAAGAATATAGGAGAGTCAATTTTAAGTAAATGAAAATGCTAAGGTGGCAGAACATGCTTACTTAAACCTGAATTTGTTCAAGAAGCAGAAAGTATGAATATTGAAAATTCCATTGTATACAGCTGAATATGAGATATTTTCTCCATTAAAATTTCAGCTGGCAATACCCTTAGCCACTTAAACAGATCTTTTGATGGTACTACTGCCACTTGGCTTCTCTGGTGTGAAGCAAAATTTGTTCTACCCTTACTAAGTAGTAGAAAATCAATCCTTAATATTTTGTCTCGTCTATATCCCTGACCTTATATATCACATATGTCACCAATTAATAAGAAAAATGAAGTTCTCACTTTTTATACTTTAACTAAAATAATGGAATATTAACCATAGCAGTCATTTACTTTCTTTGAAAAGTCCTGGAGGTTGAAACATTTACAGCATTTCACTTTGAATTACAGATTCACATATCCCCGGGCACTCTAGAACAGTGTTTAGTAGCTTCCCACAACAGGAATAATCACAGCAGCTATTGCTGCTCACCCCTCCAGTTTCCCTGGGGGTGTCCCATTCAGACAACAGCTGGCTACAGTTTTCAGCTTTGAGTCCATGATCATATAAATGCTTTGCAATAGTATATCTTCAGCTTTTTTTTTTTTTTTTTCTGAATTTAATACCAGTCTTTAAATATTTAAGTTTTGAAAACCCTCTTTCACTTTGAAGAAAATGGCTCTCCAAATATTTTCCAGACAAAGCTATCACTAGTAACTAGTGTTTAACAAAGTAGCATTTTAAAGAATCAATGCAATTAATGAAAACTAATGGATAAACTCGCAGCATGCTTAGTAAATATAGCTATATAAATTCCAAGTACTGGGAAATTGCGAATTCTAGTGATGCAGTGTATTATAACATCTTTTGAGAACATTAGTAGTTAAGAATATGTGCCTCCACAACAGAGAATGTTAGGCTTTAGTGGAGTCACTTATTTTCCTTGCAGCTGTATTTCCTTGCACCTGTATCAGATTTCAGAATTCCCCCTTGGATTAATACTTGTTTCTCTTCCACATTCTTTTGCAGTTTTTTGTTATTTTTAATATACAGCCTTGGACTTTGCCTTCTGAGCTTCAGAAAGTTTAAAAAAAAAACCCAAAACAGTCATAGAACTGTTTAAGTGCGTGCATATTTTAGTTCAGACGCATTTCCCTTCTGCTCAGAATTTGAGTCTTCTCTACTTTTGCACAGTGGAAGAGAAAGGAAAAGCAGATATGCACAACAGATTCTCATTTCCTACTTGGAGTTCACAGGTAGTCATATAATAAATGCTACAGCAGTGCCACCTCTGCTCTGTGCTGCTTCCTCTTTAGTAATTAATTAATAACGGTAATTCTTTTTTCCAGGAATTTAACAGCTCTTTCAAGGGTTTGGTTCCAAGTATTCTTCTTCACAGACCTCCTTTGCAAGAAATGAAGGAGAGCAAGCAAAACTAGGCAATTATAACCCTTTTCAAGCAAATGAAGAAGTACACTATACTCAAAGTGACAATACTTAGGACTTCTGTCCTGCCTGAGCAAAAAGGGAACAAAACAGCAGTACCTGCTTTTATAAACAGAAGCAGGGAGTCTGGTGACCATTTGGCACAAAAAAATTGCAAAGGATTCCTTTTTCCCCTAGAGATTTCAAACTTGTGCTCTCTATGCTAACATGGCAGATGTGCACTGTATGTCACAATGTACACTTTATGCCGCAGTAGACCTGACTTGCCTCCAAGGTCCCCAAGGATCCCAAGAACCGAATTTGGCATTTTATATGAACCAATATGATTTACAGGCTTTATATAATTAATAGGAATTCCCTCAAGGACACTAATTCTTCCTCTTGGTGGATACAAAAGCCAACATGTCCTGAAAACTATGGAGGTACAGTACATAAGCTGAACCTCTCAATCACTGCAGGAAGACACCAGTATTGTTCTCCCTTAAGTGAACACATATTGTTTATAATTCTCCCTTGCCCCCATCTCTCCAATAGACTTAAACCCCTCTACCCACTTCCACCCTGTCCCAGAAGCCATCTGTATTTTCTTTCTGTCATTTGAAGGCCATTAGTACATCTCCAGTATTATTTATCCCATTTCCATAAATCAAAGGTTAATAATAAGGCAGGAGAAGATAATCCATGAAAATATGGCAATCAGAGAAACAGCAAGTACCCTAAAGGAAAGTTGGGAGGTAATGTCCTCTGGCATCCTCGACCAACTGTCACCTTTTTTTTTAAATTTGTTTGTTTCTTTTGTTGTTTTTGTTGTTGAACTATACGCGAAGTTGTTTCTAATTCTGCACTTATTAATATTAAGCACACTTTAATACAGTAATAGCATTTTGTTTACATGCATAACATAAAGCAGTACTCAGGTCTCATGCCTGCTGCTTATGAGCAGAGACACATTGTTGTGTGTGTGTATTTCAGAAAGGTTAGATGATCTACAAATTAAAAACATTAAAAAACAATGGTGTAAGGAAATAAATGAAGATAATTTAGAGACAGCTGCTCTTGTACAATTAATGTTGATGTACTCCTGAGCAAGTTTCTTCTTCACAAGGTGAAGCAGAGCATTTGCTGGTGCAACTGTCTCTAAGCTAAACAAAACTCTGCTCTCAGCGTTGGGCTTCTTGGGAAATGAACATCGGGAGAACCGCGTATGTCTGGGTGTAGTACACAATCTGAGGGCTAAGTGGAAACACACCACAGAAAATATCCCGCAGCCCAAGATCATATTTCTTAACAATTTTGGAATTGTCTGTAAAGGTCGTTAACATTACCCTTGATTTATGCCATTGTCTTCAGTGCCTCTTGCACAGGCTTCTCCCATATGGAGCCAATTAGTCTACTGGAAAGAGATGCATTCTTAAAGAAAAAAGTCTTTCTTAATCTTAAAAGAAATAATAATATTGTGTCACTTCCAAGAATATTAAAGCTCTTTAGAGTATCAGGTAACCAAAACTTGCAGCCATCCTATGAAGCTGCTTAGTATTACTTCCTTTCATAAGATGAGAAGAGTGGGAAACAAAACTGATTCAGTGTTCTTGCAAGTTTATGGTTACATAAGGCCCAGAAGCTCTGATCCTCAATTCTTAAAACTCCCTTCTGGACTCTGCATTTATTTGTCATTATAAAATGTTTTCTTGTAAATAGCAGAGTTGTAATAAGGACATAAAACTCATGACTGTTTTCTGCTTTCAATAATATTTTATTTTGTTGCTTGGAATTAATTTCACGTGGTGCAGCCACAAATACAAATGAAAAACATGAGAGCCAAACAGTTTCATGGTAGTTTCACGAGACACATACAGAAGGACTGACAAGAAGACAGTTGACATTACTCTATTTTGAAATCATCTCTTTCTGAAGTGCATACTTATAGTCCATATAATCACTAGACCAGAGATCCACTTGGCCTGTAGCAGTAGTCTTTAAGAATTCCATTTCTTGCAAAGGCTTCAGATTTCTATTGGATATAGAAAGGGCATATGAGATGATTCTCACAGATTACATTTTCTATTTCCAAATAAAGTAACTATCTGGATTTTTGCTCTCTCTACTAGTACATCATTAGTCTACAGATAGGTGCTTTATTCAGAAAATTGTGTCAAATATCAAGCATTTTCAAAAGCAGTGTAAGGGATATTCATATTAGTATATTAAAAGGCCTAGCAATCTTCAACAGTAACCTTTATGAAAGTCCATAATATTTAATCAGGAAAAATGTATCCAAGCTCAGGTATTTAATAGGACACAAAAAGCAGCACAAATTTCCAAAGCAAGAAAAGCTTACCAAAAACCTCCATATGATGTACTTAAATGCATTAATTGCTCCAAAGAACCAAATAGAAATCCGTCATCGGCCAGAAGATGGATAAACATTTAAATAGCATATCCACACGAAAAATTAAAAATGTTGAAATCAATATAAAAAATCTTAGCTAGAACAAAATCTGGGGAAATATATCAGCATTGAAATCTCCAACGTTAAGAAAATACTTCTAGCAGTAAGGAAGGAAAAATAACACAATGCCTTTCAAGAGCAGTAAAGGAAGGAAAAATAATCACATTGCCTTTCAAGACAGTAATGGCATTACAGGTAAAGAAGTTTACATCATGTACTATTGCTCCAAATTCTAATCTATACAATTTACTTTAAATACACTGACAGGTTTATAGTTTGAGACAAAAGGCACTGCATTCTACTTTCCTTGATTTAAAAATACTTTTCAATTTTTGCCTCTTTTGGATAACTTGACAGAAACACTACGTGTTGTCTTAACGGACCAGTCATTGTACACCGATCACTGATAAAGATGTGTCAAATACAACTCTCCCTACTTAGTTACTCATAATGACCTTGAAATGTATTACTCTAACCAAAATCAAACCCCAGAAAGTTTTATCTGTTAAATCACTTCTGAAGATTGTAAATGTATTTGAAGGCTCTTTTAAAAAACAAAATAACAAAGTAATCAAAAAGACGTGATGTCGAATCAAGCAATTTTAGAGGTGTGAATTTTCATCAGATTATATGGCTGAGTCCAATATAATGGTGTGCATTTCAGTACTATAAAGAACAAATCTGAAAAACTTGTAGCTTTTTATATATTCTACTTATTAACATCAAGAGAATGCACCACTAATCGTCATTCCACTCCCATCCAACTCTCTCCTCTCCCCATAAACAGGAAAGGTGAACAAAACACCAAGAAAAAGATCATGGCGTTGAGAAAGACGCATGGAGCATCAGTCACCATACCTAGGCATGGCCAAAAGGTTTGAATTGACCTGGAGAAATTATTATTACAAAGCCTTATATGGCCAATTAGAGTAACAGAAATACAAAACTGGAAACAAACTACTGGTCACCCACCCTCCCTCGATGCTGTGCGGGAGCGTCATCTTCAATATCCTTATTACCGGATACTCCTCACCCAAGGCAGGCCATACAACGGGCACGACAACAAAAAAGCACATGTAGATAGAAATGGGGAACAAGGGCTGAGGGGTGGTCGCTCATTCTCTTATCTGTTCTGTCTCTGCCACTGCATCTTCTTAACTCATACCTCGAATCTGCTAACAATATACTACTGGTTAGGAACAAGTCTTCATCACTACATCTGTGGAAGTGTAGGGCAAGTCAATATTATAAAGTCTTCGCAAGCTAGTTTCAAAAAACTAGCGGGACAAAGGGATATATCCAACGAGCAACACAGCAAACATGACAATGCCCAGAGTGCAGAACGGATACAGAAGGGTCGACGCCTCAGGTGCGCACAGCGTAGGAAATCAATTATGGTTAACTGCAAAATGTGAGATGTAAGTAAGAAAAAGATATTTGTTAACGTGCATTGGCACCGATGAAGCTGCGAAAGGAACACTAGTCGGCACGATGCCGGAGGATGATACGCGCACGCGACTGTCAAGAGAATTGCACAGCTATAATTATAGAGAAGAAGATAGTTTAAAGTTGAATGCTATTTCTAATCAGAGTAAGACCAAAATTAAGTCAGGCGGTGAAGGAGGGTCTCATTTTCTTTTTTTATTTTTATAATATGAGGATAAACATCTGGGTAGAGTGGCAGGGCCAGGGATTATGACGAGAATTGATTTTTTTTTTATTCAGTGCTACACGTTGTAAGGTAAAGCTGTGGCACGCTGTTCCTAGGCCCTCTAATTGCGAGGGACTTATTTGGACTTTTGTATCATTAAATCCTAAGACAAACTACAACATACCACCTAGACCAGAAGTCCTGGAAAGCACAAGTGTCCATAAAAGACTCATTGATCTCTATGCCTCATACACGCATCATATCGAGGTATTTATTATGAATGCATTTATATGTACTATAGAGCAGAGTCGAATGAGCAAACTTGAAAATTCTGAAATCTTACATGCATGTTATGGTGCAATTGTCTTAGATATCTTACTTTGCAAATAGAAAACTTAACAAATCCATTTTGGGTTCCAAAAGTATGACAATATCAGCAATGTTTTTCCAGAAAAAGAATGTTTTTCATGCAATTTCCTGATTATCTGCATATAGCTGTCAGAGTTTAGACAGGTCCACAGAGATAATGTGTTTCTTGGTGTTTTAATTGAGCATAGATGCATATCCTAGCATGTTAGCTTTCTTTACTAGTGTAGTTGCTTCTGTAATTCTAGAGTTTATTTCTCAAGAAGCGTAGAGACCTAGCTGGAATGCATCTTCCTTAGGAATGTCTCTTTTATCTGTCTCCTTATTTCATTCTCTGAAGGTAGCTTGGCTCAGTGGTTCCTAGTGTCCTTGTAAACTTTATGAATAAACAACTAATTCTGTCCCAAATTTGTTCTTAGTGTAAGCAAGTCCTACTTCAGGTTCTCTCCACAGAAAACCTTGATTGAAACAGGGAACAAAGTGCTGGCTCAACACATATCCTTTAGCAGTATAATTTTCAGTGCTCATCTAAAAACAGGAACTTCGATAAATACACTTGAGAGTGTTCCCAGACATCGTGTGTAGATATTGGAAGAAGAAATGCCCCAATAATTCCAATGCATTGCAATCAGCCTAATCAGGGGAAACAGGCAATTTTACTGTTATCCCTTAACTTCATCTCAGATACCCCGGGAAAAAAACCAAAAACAAAAAAAAAAAACGACAAAAAAAATAAGACCAATAACGGACGGAACTCAAAATACGGATTAAGCGGGCAGGATATTTATTTCCATGGGATACCGGACAAGCTTGAACAAGGACTGTAGCGAGGTACCCACCCTCTACTAGACTATTTCTTCACTCTTCTCTAATTCTGTGTTATGTTTAGGTAAAAAACTCTCGTGAAAGATTAAGAGGCATCATAGACTACATGAATCTATCTTTCTGTATGGGATGGCACATAAGAACCAAACATTAAAAAAAAAAAAAAAAATTATGTTCTGATATAATGGGAAACAGAAAGGTACAACAACTTCAGCAAGTAAAGCTCCACTGAATCAGATAACTTTGTATCTGAAAAGATGGGTATAGACTTTGGACTGCTTCATCCTCGGGGCATTTTAGTGGATAATGATCTCCAAGCAACACTCCAGGGGCACCCTTATTGGCTTGGACAGAGTGAAAGGTCACTGCAGACAGGGGGTGTTGAGTGGGCAGTCACAAGACAGGCAGTGCAGTCACCACAGAAGCAGCTGTGAGAAGAAATGTGAGGCGGGCAAATCAGGCCTGCTATATGATGCTTTTGTAAATGAATGGGGTGAAGCATGCAACTTTGGAAAAATCTAAGGCTAACCCTAAGGGAACCCTTTATTCTTTTCAAGTTTCCTGATTTCTTAAGAGATGAATGACTTATTACACATATCAGGATAAGACCTGCTAAGTCTATGTTGCTTCCTGTTACTATGGCTATACAAACGTTGGCTGTGTTTATTCCCCTGATCATGAGCAGCATTAAAATTTTCCATCTTCTTGTGGTGTTATTTTATTATTATAGGACCAATGTAAGTTTGCATTTTCCTTTTGCTACTTAAGATATAACTGCTTTCAGGTTTTTACATCAGTCTTTGAGGATAAGAATTTCAGTAGCATTTTTCATGAAAGGTGATATTCTGCACATTGTACAGTATTTTCCTTGTGTTTTTAAATTCATTATTATTCTGAGACAAAACAACACGTATCAAACTTATCATCTCCAAAGAGGTGACAGAAAATTATGAGGTTCAAAAAACTTGATGTGTTAGGTGTCGCTTTAGTTGTTTATGAAGAAGAAATACGGAATTAAATTGATGTCTCAGTTTCGTTAGTCATATGTGCAAAAGTCTGCATTTCTGAAGAAGGAAAGATAGACTAGCCACTACTCTACAGTCATTTGCCGGGATCCCAAAAATATCATTCTTGTGCAAATGCCATGCACTTCTGCCTGACCAGATGGAATACAGACTCATGCTTTTATTTTTAGTTTGTGTCTGATTACATGTTTTTGTATGATGTTTGTGTCTGATGAAATAAAAATGAATTGTGAATTTTTTTAAAATTAACTGTGAATTAAAAAAACTAGTGTAGGGATACAGGAAGCAGATTTCTTGATCATTCTGGAAGCCACTATTATACCATGCTTACATACTCGGAGCCGTTCACGTTTTACCTACATTTTCAGGCACTCGGGTTTTGTACATCTACGAGTAACTCTCCCCCTTTTCCTGTAGGATGCACGACTTTGGCTCTCTGTGGCATACAGCCTCATTGAGCCTTCCACAGCCAAAGAGCATTTCTCTACCTGACAATCCAACAGCCCCTCATGCGGTGCTCTTACAAGCAGGCACTGGCCCATCATCCCGCTCCCTGCTCGCCCCATCCAGCAGGAGCCAGCAGAATTCGGCGCCGTAGACAGTGGGGTCCCAGCTAGCATAAACAGGTGCTCTGTTCATCCGCCGTGCTGACTGTATAAATTCCCATTTACTTCCTATTCTTGTTTTGTCTTTTTTTTTCCCACATGATGCCAGAAGATAAATGCTATTAGCATCACACTTCAGGCATTCAAGACATAGCTCAGCAGTGGTAGCAGAAGGTGTCTCTGTGTATCAGGGTCTCCTCCATAATGAAAGTGATTGCTGATGTGTATGATTTCAGTCAAGTAAAAAAAGCCATCCTAAACTGTCTCTGTTCTTAGGAAACATGTCTCGCAATTCAAAACAATGTATTTGAGTTTCAGAATTTGTACAGGTTCAGGGAAAGCTGTGATCAGAAAGCTAAAAACTCTATTTTCCCATATGCAGCATTGCAGTGGACAAGAAAGGCCATTAAAAATCAGGCTTGCAATTATTTATGCATATGCTATATAAACCTGAATTATTTAATGGGTTTCTTACTGTTTCCCCTGAGATCAGCACAACATAACACTTAAGGACATATATCTAAGTCCCCATTTTTCTGCTCATACTCTTTACCAAAGCACATATTTATGACCCTAAGAAAATAACCGAGCTCATAATGTAAACTGATCAGTGTACTGGATAGGTTTATTGTGATCATGAAGAATAAAAGATGACACAATCCATAACTTTCGGTCTTGGCAAAATATGGGATTATGTTGCATGTGCTTTCTTAAGGCTGCTAAAGTAATGAATCATAATACCTTTTGGGTCCCTAAGATCCTTTCTGTACTGTTATATAGAGATTCATCTTCAGTAGAATTTATAACTCCTGCAGAGAGTACAAGTTCTAATCAATTACCCTGCTGTTATATGACTTCGAGTTTAAAATTCCATGTTGTATTTCACGATCTTTTAATTAGACCCCTGCTAAAACCACTAGTTCAGCACATGATAACGGACTAATGATTTCTTTTAAGACTACCATGGTTGAGAATCAAGAATTATTAGATTTAAAGATTTGAAGTAAAGTGAGCTCATGAATGATAAAGGATTTACCAGCTAATTTCGGCTTCAAATTCAAGCACTAAGTACCACGTA
Organism: Malurus cyaneus samueli; assembly: GCA_009741485.1. Taxonomy (NCBI): domain Eukaryota; kingdom Metazoa; phylum Chordata; class Aves; order Passeriformes; family Maluridae; genus Malurus; species Malurus cyaneus. The sequence continues at coordinate 282,232 of VKON01000298.1, read as the reverse complement.
TATAGTACAATTCTATACTTTTTCGAAAGCTGTCCCTGGAAAAATGTCACTTTTTTAACATGTAAACAGTCAGAAACAATGTATTCTTATTTATAGGCCTGAGACATGACACTGAAAGATGCACAATTAAGAAGCATTTCATTGGAACAAATAGGACATGTGTTTTTCATGTTTTTTGCTTTGGAAAGAGTTTCTGGCTGAGAGTTTTATTCAACAGTAAGATGAACAAACTGAACAAAACAGCAATTTTTTGAGAGAACTATATTGGTGTCTAAGACCTAACATAAGGAAAATATTCTGGTCCAGTAGAGAATATTTTCAAAAAAAGCAGAAAAACAGAAAAAAAAAAAAAGAAAAATATTTAAGTTTCAGGACAAAATGAATAGAAAGAGAAACGTCTAGGAGCTGAATTAAATGTAAATCATGATACTTTCATTAAGGCTATTTCATCAAGATTATTTTGAGTGTGAATTATTGAGAGTTACTTTAGAAGAAGCGCTATTTCATATCTGTTGTCATATGTAAAATAGTAAACGACAACAACAAAAAAGGTTTGCTATATACGGTGTAGGGTAACCTTCATTCATTCCTCAAAATAACATCATTGTTAATTTACTTTCAGAGTGATGTTTTCACACATTTAAGATCAAAAACTAATTGTCATTAAATCAGCATAAAAGTAGTAAGTCAATTTAATTAATGCATAGAGACTAGTTCTATCACCTACTACCATGGAATGCCAGAAGAACCAAGCAAAACTTTCAAGCATAAGCAAATTTGAAACTAAGATTGAATGTTTGATATTTTTTTAGTGTCTTTTCAAAGCCACATCAAGAATATTTTGAGTTTAAGTCTCCTGGTGTGTCAGTATCTGTAGTAACATATATGACAACATAAGAGACATAAATCTTTTAAGTTTTGTTCAATGGAATTTGGGAATTTGAAAGCAGTGTAATTTTCTCATTTGTCTACTATGCTAGCAGTGTTTGGGTATTAGCATAAGTAACTGTGTATGTATTCCATCAGTGGTTAAGCTCTCTGCAAACTTTATCCTAGGCACAATTTATGAACCTATGCTAGAAACTCGCCTTGTCTAGAAAAGGGTGTTGAAAAAAGGGAAATAACTCTCAGGGAGTGATTGCCAGTCGTAAAAAAAATGGGAATAACTGAGTGATTGCCAGCAATGAAAGGCAAATCCTTGGCTAACAAATTCTTGCTGTCAGACACTTGAAAAAGCTGAGCTTCTGGACACCTCACAAGTACTTAAACTACTCCTTCTGCTGCTTTCTCTCTTCTACCCTCCTTACACCCCATGACTTGCTTGAGGGTCTTGACTTGTCATTTGAGGATTGTAGCTCTATGGAAACAACCTGAGCATGATTGTGATGATTTAAACCACAGTATAAAATGTTGGGTTTTTTTTCAGTGAACTACACAAATTTTAAAACATTTACATCACACACACACATAAAAATATTCAGGTAGATCTTGTAGTATTAGGTCAATTATCACTTCTCACTATAACACATCTTACAACCCAGACAAGCAAAAGAATAACTTCAGTTTCACAACCTTGTCTACTCACCATGCAGCTGGTTTTATTTGTCCAGGATTCAAAATTCTGCAAAATTCTGACAAACATTCTTTTTAGAAAGCTTAAGCTTGGATATAACTGGAAATTTGTGGAAGAGTCTTGCCCCTGGAGACAACTCTACGCAACACTACAGTCTTGGGGCAGATGCCTGGAAGGTGCCTGGTGTAAGAGAAGGGAAGGTGTTGAATGCTGATGAAGTAGGTGGCCAAGAAGCAGTGGCATCCTGGCCTGGATCAAACAGTGTGGCCAGCAGGACCAGGTCTGACTGTTCCCCTGCACTTGGCACTGGTGAGGCTGCAGCAGTGTTTGAATCCTGTGCTCAGCTCAAGAAGGACGTAGAGGAGTGGAGCATGTGCAGAGAAGGGAAATGGGAGCTGGTGAAAGGCCTGAAGCATAAATCAAATGAGAAGCAGCTGAGGGAGCTGGGGGTGTTTATCCTGGAAAAAGAAGGCTCCGGGTGGCCTTGTCACTCTCAGTTGCCTGAAAGAGGGTGCAGCTAGGTCAGGGTCAGCCTGCCTCCCCATGTGAAAGAAATAGGCAGAGGAAATGGCCTCAAATAGTGCCAGGGAAGGTTTGTGGATAATAGAAGAAAAATTCTTCACCATAAGGGCTCTAAAACATTGGAACAGGCTGACTAAGATGTGGCTGAGCCACCATCCATGAACTGCTGAAATGGCAGGTAATGTAGCACTATGGACATAGTTTTGGGGTGGACTTGGCATGATTAGGTTTACAATTCACTCAATATCTAAAGGTTCTTTTCCAGCAATAAATGATTCTAAGAATAAGGTTTGTCTAACAGATCTGTGTTCTTATCTCCCCTTCAAAATATTTTGAGTTGTGAAGAGAAAGGCACCTCAAGGTAATCCGTTTCTGTATTACTGACACTAAAAGCCACGGGAGCTTCCTTTAGGGCTTGCCAAACAGGCTGCAAAATGTCACAGTGTGCTCTTAGCTCAAGCATGAAGGTCTGAACAGAGAATTTCTATGACCTCGACGGATAACATTGTGGTTTTGTGCAATGGTATTTCTGTTTCTCTATTCTTCCTTCATTGTGAGATGTGTAATGTTCAACTCTTTCACTTGAAAGACGCAAGACTGAAGAAGAAAAAAAGACAGAAATATGAAGTACAACTTCAATCAAGCATCAATCAGCACTACATCAAAGGCACCCAAGAGTGATAAATTAATCCCATTAGTTTTCTGATTTTGCAGCTGGGGTAGGGTGGGAAAATATTTACCTTCACCTCAGTTCCTGAAGGCAGTAATGGGAAGATTTACAATGGTTTGAGGGCCTGAAGGTGTGGATGTTAACAATTTTCTTAAATCTTTTTTCCTTTATCTAGTTTCTCAGAAGATTCAAAACCAAAAGCAAAACACAAGAACAACCTATGGGCTGCATTCAGCCACAACTGAATTTTTGTTTTGCTTTTCCTTTCTTTTCAATACGTTAGCTTGCAGGAAACTAGCAAGATCACATGAGTCAAAATAGAATATCAGAGTTTCATTTCTGCTTTCCTGTCTCATATTAGTAACGACCACAGTATGTTTGGTAGTACAATTATGAGGAACACATTTGAGGATTTCCATTCTTTTCACAGCAGACAAAAAGATACCTTTCTTAATAATAACCTTTTGTTGTTACAGCAGCAAAGAACTGGGTAGAAATACTGACTGACAATTTTCTCATCATATAAACATATGCCTAAGAATCTGGTAAGGCCTTTTTGTGCAATAATGTACGATATAGCCATGTATGTAGGGGTCAGATGTGGGGGTTGGCTGAGTTTATTAGGCTCTAGTTTGCAAATTGGACAATTCTGAGTAATTCACGGTTTCATAAATGCCTTGTCATGCTTTGGGAGAGGAGCTTTCAGGTTTAACCAGCTCACAAGCAAGCTGCTGCTGCCCCCCGGTGTCCGTCAGACACATGAGCTGGTCTGCAGCAGCAGGAACCTTAGCGACAGGCAGGGATTACAGGATGTAACCTGGCAGTGACAGAACTTGACTATCTGGCTTCATCCTATCTCCACATCACCGACAGGAAACCGTCAGGACAGTCCCACCCAGTTAACTCTCTGGCATGAATAATCATTATTTAACCTGGTCCCTCGATCCCCTTAAAGTTGTCTGAGTTGACGAACTCCGCCAGTCTTTCCAGTTAAGAAGGTCTAGCCACTACCACAGCACCATCAAATACAGGAATACAAAATCTATTAATTTTCATTATGACCCTTTAAGAGCTGCTTTGTTCCGTTGTTCAGATTATTCTGCACAGATGCCAAAATTCTGACTCATTTTTAGGTTCTTTATATTCCATTATACAGTTTATTTCTGCACATGTAAATTCTGAGAAGATAATTCAGAATTTAATTTATAATGCTTAAACATTTGAGGAAGATATGTTGAATTTCGCATAAGGCAGGAATTGAGTCTTCAGCTTTATAAAAAAGCTCTGAACTCAATTAGGGGTTCACCAGTGTCTTTAAAATGGATTATGCCTGAAGTCTAAATTTGTTTCTGCATGGGACCCAACAAGGAAAGACAATTGTTTAGACATCTTGGATATTCCACACCACAGAACATTCATGCCCAGTATATAAGCCGGGCGGAGGTGGGCTGGAAATCCATTATTTAACATTTCAGTGTAGTAGAAGAAAGGATATATTTATTTGCAGATTGTCCAGTTGCAGGATGCTTGAGGATTGTCAGGATGTTGTCAGGAATATCAACAGCTATGAGACTAGAAAGAAAATTTCAAGTTGAATGCTATTTATCATTACAAATTGTAATGTCAAATGGAAAGGGTGGGTCTCCTTTTTTTTTTTTTTTTATAAAGATAACATTTTTTTCAGTTGCTGACTTTGTAATGTAAGCTGCTGCGTGGAAGACTGTTATCTATTCAGCTTTTTCCCTAGGCAAACTCCATTGTATCCTTATTGCCTTCACAATCATCAAAGGTTATATTCATTGGGAATATTATATTGGTACATAATTTACTTATTGTAAATTATTAAATATTTAACAATGCATGTTATGGTGCAATTGTTCTTGGAATATCATTACTTTGGCAAAATGAAAAACTTAACAAATCCATTTTTTGGTTCCAAAAAGTATGACATATCAGCAATGTTTTTTCCAGAAAAAGAATGTTTTTCATGCAATTTCCTGATTTCTGCATATAGGTCAGAGTTTAGACAGGTCCACAGGAGATAATGTGTTTCTTGGTGTTTTTAATTGAGATTATATGCATAATATCCTAGCATGTTAGCTTTCTTTACTAGTGTAGTTGGCTCTGTAATTCTAGAGTTTATTTCTCAAGAAGCGTTTAGAGAACCTAGCTGGAATGCATCTTCATTAGGGAATGTCTCCTTTTATCTGTCTCCTTTTATTCATTCTTCTGAAGGTTTAGCTTGGCTCAGTGGTTCCTCAGTGTTCCTTGTAAACTTTATTGAATAAACAACTAATTCTGTCCCCAAAATTTTAGTTCTTTAGTGGTACAGCAAGTCCTACTTCAGCTTCTCTCCACAGAGAAACCTTGATTGAAACAGGGAACAAAGTGCTGGGCTCAAACACCATATCCTTTAGCTAGTATATAATTTTTCAGTGCCATCTAAAAACAGGAAACTTCGATAAATACACTTGAGAAGTGTTCCCAGGGACATCGTGTAAATGATAGATATTGGAAGAGGGAAATCCCAATAATTTCCCAATGGCATTGCCTCAGCATCAGGGGAAACAAGGCATTTTTATGTTTCCCTTACCTCATCAGATACCCTGGGAGGGAAAAAAAAAAAAAAAAAAAAAAAAACAAACCAACTGAGGAACTCAAAAAATAACAGGATTCCAAGGCGGCAGGATATTTTATTTCCATAGGGATCACCTTGGGACACAAGCTAAATGAACAAAGTGATCTGTAGCTGACGGTACCCACCCTCTCACTAGACTATTTCTTCACTCTTCTCTAATTCTGTGTTTATGTTTAGAGTAAGAAACAACTCCGGGAAAGATTAAAGGTCTTCATAGCGATCTTATCATTAGAAGATCTATTCTTTCTGTATGGGAATGGCACATAAGAACCAAACATTAAAAAAAAAAAAAAAAAAATTATTTTTTTCCTGATATAATGGGAAACAGAAAGGTTACAACAACTTCAGCAAGTAAAGCTCCACTGAATCAGCATAACTTTGTATCTTGAAAAGATGGGTATAGACTTTGGACTGCTTCATCCTCGGGCATTATGGATAAGATCTCCAAGCAAACACTCCAGGGGCACCCTTTGGATCTGGCTTGAAGACAGGAAGTGAAAAGGTTTCACTGCAGACAGGGGGTGTTGGGTTGGGCAGTCACAAAGACAGGCAGTGCACCAGTCACCACAGAAGGCAGCTGTGAGAAGAAATGTCAAGACAAGGGCCAGGAGGGCAAAATCAGGCCTGCTATTATGATTGCTTTTGTAAATGTAATGGCGGTGAAGCATGCAAACTTTGAACATCTAAGGCTAAACCCCTTTAAGGGAACCCTTTATTCTTTTCAAGTTCCTGATTTTCTTAAAGAGATGAATTGACTTATTACACATATCAGGATAAGAGCCTTGCTAAGTCTAATGTTTGCTTTCCTGTTACTATGGCTATTACAAACGTTGGCTGTGTTTATTCCCCTGATCATGAGCAGCATTAAAATTTTCCATCTTCTATGTTGGTGTTTAGTTTTATAATTTTAGGGACCAATGTAAGTTTGCATTTTCCTTGTTGCTTACTTAAGATATAAACTGCTTTCAGGTTTTTACTATCAGTCTTTGAGGAATAAGAATTTCAGCAGCATTTTCATGAAAGGTGATTATGTCTGCACATTGTACAGTATTTTTCCTTGTGTTTTTTAAATTCATTATTATTCTGAGACAAACAACACGTATCAAACTTATCATCTTTCCAAAGATGGTGACCAGAAAATTATGAGGTTCAAAACTGATGTGTATAGGGTCGCTTTTAAGTTGTTTATGAAGAAGAAATACGGATTATATAAATTGATTGTCTCAGTTTCGTTAGCTCATATGTGCAAAGTCTGCATTTCTGAGAAGGAAAGATAGACTAGCCACTACTTCTTTACAGTCATTTGCCGGACCCAAAATATCATCTTTGTGCAAATGCCATGCACTTCAGTCCTGCCTGACCAGATGGAATACACCAGACTCATGCTTTTATTTTAGTTTGTGTCTGATTAATGTTTGTATGATGTTGTGTCTGATGATATAAATGAATCGTGAATTTTTTTTAAAATTAACTGGTGAGATTTAAAAAACTAGTTGGTAGGATACAGGAAGCCACTGATTTTTCTTGATACCAGCTTACTGACCACTGTTTCAGGCACTGCAGGGGTTTTGTAACTACTCTCTCCACCTTTTCTTGTAGGTTGCGCTGTGAAGGCACTAAAAGGCCATAATTTATGCCTATCCCCGAACCCTTTCTCTTTTACCAGGCTGAAACAATCCCAATTTTGTCTAGCCTTTCCTCATAGGAGCGGTGCTACATCTCTAATCAAATTATATTCATGCCCTCTGGGACCCCTTCCTCTGGACTCAACTCCAACAGTCCCTTGTCCCTCCTGTGCTGGCCCACAGAAGCTGGGTGCATGTTCCAGGTGGCTGCGTCTCAGCAGAGCAGAGCAGAGCAGAGCAGAGGGGCACAATTCCCCTCCCTCCCCTGCTGCCCACTCTGCTTTGGATGCCAGCCAGGACACTTTGGCTGTCTCTGGGCTGGCAGTGCCCATTGCCGGGTTCATGTCCAGCCTTCTCACCACAGCACCCCCAAATACTTCTCCCCAGGGCTGCTCTCTGTTCATCCCCAGCCTACTCATGTGCTGACTGTTATGAAATTCCCATTTTACTTTCCTATTCTTGTTTGTCTTTTTTTTTCCCAACATTGCCAGAAGATAAAATGCTATTAGCATCACACTTTCAGGCATTCAAGACATTAGCTCACAATGGTTAGCAGAAGGTGTCTCTTGTGTATCAGGGTCTCCTCCATATGAAAGTGATTGCTGATGTGTATGATTTCAGTCAAGTTAAAAAAAGCCATCCTCCTAAACGTCTCTGTTTCTTAGGAAACATGTTCTCGCATTCAAACATTGTATTTGAGTTTCAGAATTGTGTACAGTTCAGGGAAAGCTGTGATCAGGAAAGCTAAAAACTCTATTTTCCCATATGCAGCGATTGCAAGTGGACAAGAAAGGCCATTAAAATCAGGCTATGTCAATTAATTTTATGCATATTGCTATATAAACCTGAAATTATTTAATGGCGTTTCTTTACTGTTTCCCCGAGATCAGCACAACATAAACACTTAAGACCATATTCTAAGTCCCCATTTTTTCTGCTCATACTCTTTACCCAAAGCACATATTTATACCCTAAGAATAACCGAGCTCTAATGTAAACTGACACTCAAAGGTTTAGTTGGATGGAAATATTTTTGTTATCATGAAGAATAAAAGATGAGTTACACAGATCCATAACTTTCGGTCTTGCAAAATATGGGATTATGTTGCATGTGCTTTTCTTAAGGCTGCTAAGTAATGAATCATAATACCTTTTTGGTCCCTAAGATCCTTTCTGTACTGTTATATAGAGATCTCATTCTTCAGTAGAATTTTATAAACTCCTGCAGAGAGTACAAGTTCAATTCAATTACCCTGCTTGTTATATGACTTCGAGTTTAAATTCCATGTTGTAATTTTCACGTTCTTTTTATTAGGACCCCTGCTAAAACCACTTAGTTCAGCACATGATAACGGACTAATGATTTCTTTAAGGACTACCATGGTTGAGAATCAAGAATTATTAAGATTTAAATGAAGTAAAGTGAGCTCATGATGCATAAAGGATTTACCAGCTAATTTCGGCTTCAAATTCAAGCAAACTAAGTACCACGTATATAGTACAATTCTTTATACTTTTTTCGAAAGCTGTCCCTGAAAAATGTCACTTTTTTAACATGTAAACAGTCAGAAACAATGTATTCTTATTTTATAGGCCTGAGACATTGGACACTGAAAGATGCACCACAATTAAGAAGCATTTTCATTGGAACAAATAGGATACCATCTGTGTTTTTACAATGTTTTTTTGCTTTGGAAAGTCAGTTTCTGGCCTGAGGAGTTTATATTCCAGACAGTAAGAGAACAAACTGAGACAAAACAGCAATTTTCTTTGAGAGAACATATTACAATTTGGTTGTGTCTAAGACCCTTAACATAAGGAAAATATTCTTCTGGAAGTATTTATTCAGGTAACAGAAAATATCGAATTTTTCTCAAAAAAAAAAAAAAAAAAATGTTTAAGTTCAGAGAAACTGAAAGGAGAAACTGTCAGTACTGATTTAAATGTAAATCTATGATACTATTCCATAAGGCTGTTCATGCAAGATATTATTTTGGAGTGTATGCAAAAATTTTTTATTCTTAGGGAATGAGAAATTATTATTTCTTATTCTTGCAAGTCACTTTTCAGCCATAAGAAAATCTGTAAGTGTTAAATATGCAGGCCAGTTAGCAACTGTTAAAAATTCAGTACAACGAAACACAAAACAACAAAAGGTTTGCTATATACGGTGTTTCAAAGGGTAAAAAACCTTCATTCATTCCTCAAAATAACATCATTGTTAATTTACTTTCAGAGTGATTTTTCACACAAATTTTAAGATCAAAATACTAAGTTGTCATTAAACATGTCCAAAAATACATACAATTTAATGTAGATAAGCCTGCAATTCAGTTGGAGAAATGCTGGAAGAAACTACGTTCTATCACCTACTACCATGGGGAAATGCCAGAAGAACCAGCAAAACTTTTCAAGCATAAGCCAAATTTGAAACTAAGATTGATGTTTTGATATTTTTTTAGTGTCTGTTCAAAGCCAACATCAAGAATATTTTGAGTTTAGTCTCCTGGTGTGTCAGTATCTGTAGTAACATATATGACAATAGAGACATAAATCTTTTAAGTTTTGTTCAATGGAAATTTGGGAATTTTGAAAGCAGTGTAATTTTCTCATTTGCTACTATGCTAGCAGTGTTTGGGTATTAGCATAAGTAACTGGTGTATTTATTCCATCAGTGGTTAAGCTCTCTGCAAACTTTATCCTAGGCACAATTTTATGAACCTATGCTAGAAACTCGCCTTGTCTTAGAAAAGGGTGTTGAAAAAAGGGAATAACTCTCAGGGCAGTGATTGCCAGTCGTTAAAAAAAATGGGTAGAATAACTGATTGATTGCAGCAAATTGAAAGGCAAATTCCTTGGCTAACAAATTCTTGCTGTCAGACACTTTGAAAAAGCTGAGCTTCTGGACACCTCACAAGTACTTAAAACTAACTCCTTTCTGCTTGCTTTTCTCTCTTCTACCCTCTACACCCCATGACTTGCTTGAGGGTTTGACTTCATTTGAGGATTTGAGCTCTATGGAAACAACCTGAGCATGATTGTGATGATTTAAAACCACAGTATTTTAATGCTGGGGTTTTTTTTTCAGTGAACTACACAAATTTAAAACATTTACCGAATACCCACACACACATAAAATATTTCAGTAGATCTTGTAGTATTAGGCTCAATTATCACTTCTCTACTAAACAACATCTTACAACCCAGACAAGCAAAGCATTATAACTTCGTTTCACAACCTTGTCTCTTCACTTCAGTGCAGCTTGTTTTATTGTCCAGGATTCAAAATTCTTGCAAATTCTGACAAACATTCTTTTTAGAAAGCTTAACTTTGGAATATATGCAACTGTCTCTAAGCTAAACAAAACTCTGCTCTCAGCGTTGGGCTTCTTGGGAAATGAACATCGGGAGAACCGCGTATGTCTGGGTGTAGTACACAATCTGAGGGCTAAGTGGAAACACACCACAGAAAATATCCCGCAGCCCAAGATCATATTTCTTAACAATTTTGGAATTGTCTGTAAAGGTCGTTAACATTACCCTTGATTTATGCCATTGTCTTCAGTGCCTCTTGCACAGGCTTCTCCCATATGGAGCCAATTAGTCTACTGGAAAGAGATGCATTCTTAAAGAAAAAGTCTTTCTTAATCTTAAAAGAAATAATAATATTGTGTCACTTTCCAAGAATATTAAAGCTCTTTAGAGTATCAGGTAACCAAAACTTGCAGCCATCCTATGAAGCTGCTTAGTATTACTTCCTTTCATAAGATGAGAAGAGTGGGAAACAAAACTGATCAGTGTTCTTGCAAGTTTATGGTACATAAGGCCCAGAAGCTCTGATCCTCAATTCTTAACTCCCTTCTGGACTCTGCATTTATTGTCATTATAAATGTTTTGTTGTAATAGCAGGTTGTAATAAGGACATAAAACCATGACTGTTTTTGCTTTCAATAATTTATTTTTTTGCTTGTGAATTAATTCACGTGTGTGCAGCCACAAATACAAATGAAAAACATGAGAGCCAAACAGTTTCATGGTAGTTTCACGAGACACATACAGAAGGACTGACAAGAAGACAGTTGACATTACTCTATTTTGAAATCATCTCTTTCTGAAGTGCATACTTATAGTCCATATAATCACTAGACCAGAGATCCACTTGGCCTGTAGCAGTAGTCTTTAAGAATTCCATTTCTTGCAAAGGCTTCAGATTTCTATTGGATATAGAAAGGGCATATGAGATGATTCTCACAGATTACATTTTCTATTTCCAAATAAAGTAACTATCTGGATTTTTGCTCTCTCTACTAGTACATCATTAGTCTACAGATAGGTGCTTTATTCAGAAAATTGTGTCAAATATCAAGCATTTTCAAAAGCAGTGTAAGGGATATTCATATTAGTATATTAAAAGGGCCTAGCATTTCTTCAACTATGTACCTTTATGAAAGTCCATAATATTTAATCAGGAAAAATGTATCCAATGCTCAGGTATGTGTAATAGGTACACAAAAGAGCAGCACAAATTTCCAAAGCAAGAAAAGCTTACCAAAAGCCTCCATTGATGTACTTAAATGTATTAATTGCTCCAAAGAACCAAATAGAAAATCGTCATGCCAGGAAGATGGTATAAAACATTTAAATAGATATCCACTGAAAAATTAAAAATGTTGAAATCAATATAAAAATTTAGCTAGAACAAAATCTGGGGAAATATATCTAGCATTGAAATCTCCACATTCGTTAAAAGGAAGGAAAAATAACACAATTGCCTTTCAAGAGCAGTAAAGGAAGGAAAAATAACACAGTTGCCTTTCAAGAGCAGTAATGAATTACAGGTAAAGAAGTTTACATCTATGTACTTTTGCTTTCCAAATTTCTAATCTATACTAATTTACTTTAAATACACTGACAGGTTTATAGTTTTGAGACAAAAGGCACTGCTTCTACTTTCCTTGATTTAAAAATACTTTTCATTTTTTGCCTCTTTGGAAACTTGACAAGAAAATGCACTTCACGTGTTTCTTTACAGACACTGTCATGTGTACACCAGGGATGCACATTGATAAAGATGTGTCAAAACAACACTCCCTACTTAGTTACTCATTAATGACCTGAAATGTATTTTAACTCTAACAAAATCAAACCCAAAGTTTATCTGTAATACTTCTGAAGTTTGTAAAATTATTTGAGGTCCTTTTAATACAATGAAAAGTAAATCAAAGCTTTGGAATCAAGCAATTTTAGGGTGTGAATTTTCATCAGATTATTATGGCTGAGTCCAATATATGTGCTGTGCATTTCAAGTACTATAAAGAACAAATCTGAAAACATTGTAGCTTTTTTATATATTCTACTTATTAACTCAAGAGATGCACCACTAATCAGTCATTCCAGCCTCCCATCCAACTCTCTCCCTCTCCCCCTATACAACAGGAAAGGTGAACAAAACACCAAGAAAAAGATCATGCGTTGAGATAAGGACAAGGAGATCAGTCACCAATTACCAGCATGGCCAAAAGTGAATTGACCTGGAGAAATTTTATTCAATTTATTGCCAATTAAGAGTAGCAAGAAATAAAAACAAAACTAAAACTACTTCCCCCCACCTCCCTCATCTGTGGGGGCTCATCTTCATTCCTTCATTCCTGACTCCTCTACTCCTACACACGCACACACAAAAACCATGTAGAGAATGGGGAACAGAGGCTGTGGTCTGCTCATTCTTCTTTGTCTCTGCCACTTCTTCCTCATCATCCTCGTATCTGCTACAACAAGAGGTCTCTTCTGTGGGGTACAGTCCTTTATAAACTTCTCCGAGGCAGTTCAAAAACTGGCAAAAGGGATATTCCACACCACAGAACATCATGCCCAGTATATAAGCCGGGCGGAGGTGGCTGGAATCATTATTTAACATTTCAGTGTAGTAGAAGAAAAGATATATTTATTTGCAGATTGTCCAGTGCAGGATGCTGAGGATTGTCAGGATGTTGTCAGAATATCACAGCTATGATGATAGAAAAGAAAATTTCAAGTTGAATGCTATTTATCATTTAAACAATGTATGTCAAATGGAAAGGGTGGGTCTCCTTTTTTTTTTTTTTTTATAAAGATAACATTTTTTTCAGTGCTGACTTTGTAATGTAAGCTGGTGGTGAAGACTGTTATCTATTCAGCTTTTTCCCTAGGCAAACTCCATTGTATCCTTATTGCCTTCACAATCATCAAAGTATATTGAATATTATATTGGTACATAATTTACTATTGTAAATTATTAAATATTTACAATGCATGTTATGGTGCAATTGTCTTAGAATATCATTACTTTGCAAATATGAAAACTTAACAAAATCCATTTTTGGGTTCCAAAAGTATGACAATATCAGCAATGTTTTTCCAGAAAAAGAATGTTTTTCATGCAATTTCCTGATTTCTGCATATAGCTGTCAGAGTTTAGACAGGTCCACAGAGATAATGTGTTTCTTGGTGTTTTAATTGAGCATAGATGCATATCCTAGCATGTTAGCTTTCTTTACTAGTGTAGTTGCTTCTGTAATTCTAGAGTTTATTTCTCAAGAAGCGTAGAGACCTAGCTGGAATGCATCTTCCTTAGGAATGTCTCTTTTATCTGTCTCCTTATTTCATTCTCTGAAGGTAGCTTGGCTCAGTGGTTCCTCAGTGTTCCTTGTAAACTTTATGAATAAACAACTAATTCTGTCCCAAATTTAGTTCTTAGTGTACAGCAAGTCCTACTTCAGGCTTCTCTCCACAGAGAAACCTTGATTGAAACAGGGAACAAAGTGCTGGCTCAACACATATCCTTTAGCAGTATAATTTTCAGTGCTCATCTAAAAACAGGAACTTCGATAAATACACTTGAGAAGTGTTCCCAGACATCGTGTGTAGATATTGGAAGAAGAAATGCCCCAATAATTTCCAATGCATTGCCTCAGCATCAGGGGAAACAAGGCATTTTTATGTTTCCCTTACCTTCATCAGATACCCTGGGAAAAAAAAAAAAAAAAAAAAAAAAACAAACCAACTGAGGAACTCAAAATACAGGATTCAGGGGCAGGATATTTATTTCCATGGGATACCGTGGGACAACAAGCTAATGAACCAAAGTGATCTGTAGCTGAGGTACCCACCCTCTCACTAGACTATTTCTTCACTCTTTCTCTAATTCTGTGTTTATGTTTAGGTAAGAACAACTCTCGTGGGAAAGATTAAGAGGTCTATCATAGATCTATCATAGAGATCTATCTTTCTGTATGGGAATGGCACATAAGAACCAAACATTAAAAAAAAAAAAAAAAATTATGTTTCCTGATATAATGGGAAACAGAAAGGTACAACAACTTCAGCAAGTAAAGCTCCACTGAATCAGATAACTTTGTATCTGAAAAGATGGGTATAGACTTTGGACTGCTTCATCCTCGGGGCAGTTATGGATAAGATCTCCAAGCAACACTCCAGGGGCACCCTTGGATCTGGCTTGAGACAGGAAGTGAAAGGTCACTGCAGACAGGGGGTGTTGAGTGGGCAGTCACAAGACAGGCAGTGGCACAGTCACCACAGAAGCAGCTGTGAAGAAGAAATGTCAAGACAAGGGCCAGAGGGCAAAATCAGGCCTGCTATATGATTGCTTTTGTAAATGAATGGGGTGAAGCATGCAAACTTTGGAACAAATCTAAGGCTAACCCCTAAGGGAACCCTTTATTCTTTTCAAGTTTCCTGATTTCTTAAGAGATGAATGACTTATTACACATATCAGGATAAGACCTGCTAAGTCTATGTTGCTTCCTGTTACTATGGCTATACAAACGTTGGCTGTGTTTATTCCCCTGATCATGAGCAGCATTAAAATTTTCCATCTTCTTGTGGTGTTTATTTTATATTATAGGACCAATGTAAGTTTGCATTTTCCTTTTGCTACTTAAGATATAACTGCTTTCAGGTTTTTACATCAGTCTTTGAGGATAAGAATTTCAGTAGCATTTTTCATGAAAGGTGATATTCTGCACATTGTACAGTATTTTCCTTGTGTTTTTAAATTCATTATTATTCTGAGACAAAACAACACGTATCAAACTTATCATCTCCAAAGAGGTGACAGAAAATTATGAGGTTCAAAAAACTTGATGTGTTAGGTGTCGCTTTAGTTGTTTATGAAGAAGAAATACGGAATTAAATTGATGTCTCAGTTTCGTTAGTCATATGTGCAAAAGTCTGCATTTCTGAAGAAGGAAAGATAGACTAGCCACTACTCTACAGTCATTTGCCGGGATCCCAAAAATATCATTCTTGTGCAAATGCCATGCACTTCTGCCTGACCAGATGGAATACAGACTCATGCTTTTATTTTTAGTTTGTGTCTGATTACATGTTTTTGTATGATGTTTGTGTCTGATGAAATAAAAATGAATTGTGAATTTTTTTAAAATTAACTGTGAGATTTAAAAACTAGTGGTAGGGATACAGGAAGCCACTGATTTTTCTTGATACCAGCTTACTGACTTCACTGTTTCAGAGCACTGCAGGGTTTTGTAACTAGTCTCTCTCCACCTTTCTTGTAGGTGCGCTTGAAGCACTAAAAGGCCATAATTATGCTATCCCGAACCCTTCTCTTTACCAGGCTGAACAATCCCAATTTTGTCAGCCTTTCCTCATAGGAGCGGTGCTACATCTCTAATCAATTATATTCATGGCCCTCTGGGCCCCTTCCTCTGGACTCACTCCAACAGGTCCCTGTCCCTCCTGTGCTGGGCCCCCAGAGCTGGGTGCAGTGTTCCAGGTGGGGTCTCAGCAGAGCAGAGCAGAGTGGTAGAATCCCTCTCCTCCCCTGCTGCCCACGCTGCTTTGGATGCAGCCCAGGACACGTTTGGCTCTCTGGCTGGCATGCCATGCCGGGTCATGTCCAGCCTCTCACCCACAGCACCCCCAAATCCTTCTCCCCAGGGCTGCTCTCTGTTCATCCCCAGCCTGTGCTGACTGTATGAAATTCCCATTTACTTCCTATCTTGTTTTGTCTTTTTTTTCCCAACATGCCAGAAGATTAAAATGCTATTAGCATCACACTTCAGGCATTCAAGACATAGCTCAGCAGTGGTAGCAGAAGGTGTCTCTGTGTATCAGGGTCTCCTCCATAATGAAAGTGATTGCTGATGTGTATGATTTCAGTCAAGTAAAAAAAGCCATCCTAAACTGTCTCTGTTCTTAGGAAACATGTCTCGCAATTCAAAACAATGTATTTGAGTTTCAGAATTTGTACAGGTTCAGGGAAAGCTGTGATCAGAAAGCTAAAAACTCTATTTTCCCATATGCAGCATTGCAGTGGACAAGAAAGGCCATTAAAAATCAGGCTTGCAATTATTTATGCATATGCTATATAAACCTGAATTATTTAATGGGTTTCTTACTGTTTCCCCTGAGATCAGCACAACATAACACTTAAGGACATATATCTAAGTCCCCATTTTTCTGCTCATACTCTTTACCAAAGCACATATTTATGACCCTAAGAAAATAACCGAGCTCTAAATGTAACTGACACTCAAAGGTTTAGTTGGATGGAAATATTTTTGTTATCATGAAGAATAAAAAGATGAGTTACACAGATCCATAACTTTCGGTCTTGGCAAAATATGGGATTATGTTGCATGTTGCTTTCTTAAGGCTGCTAAAGTAATGAATCATAATACCTTTTGGGTCCCTAAGATCCTTTCTGTACTGTTATATAGAGATCTCATTCTTCAGTAGAATTTATAACTCCTGCAGAGAGTACAAGTTCTAATCAATTACCCTGCTGTTACTATGACTTCGAGTTTAAAATTCCATGTTGTATTTCACGATCTTTTAATTAGACCCCTGCTAAAACCACTAGTTCAGCACATGATAACGGACTAATGATTTCTTTTAAGACTACCATGGTTGAGAATCAAGAATTATTAGATTTAAAGATTTGAAGTAAAGTGAGCTCATGAATGATAAAGGATTTACCAGCTAATTTCGGCTTCAAATTCAAGCACTAAGTACCACGTATATAGTACAATTCTATACTTTTTCGAAAGCTGTCCCTGGAAAAATGTCACTTTTTTAACATGTAAACAGTCAGAAACAATGTATTCTTATTTATAGGCCTGAGACATGACACTGAAAGATGCACAATTAAGAAGCATTTCATTGGAAACAAATAGGATACATCTGTGCTTTTTACATGTTTTTTGCTTTGGAAAGTCAGTTTTCTGGCCTGAGGAGTTTATATTCCAGACAGTAAGATGAAACAAACTGAAGACAAAACAGCAATTTCTTTGAGAGAACTATTACATTGGTGTCTAAGACCTAACATAAGGAAAATATTCTTCTGGAAGTATTTATTCAAGGTAACAGAAAATATCGATTTTTCTCAAAAAAAAAAAAAAAAATGTTTAAGTCAGAGAACTGAAAGAGAAACTGTCAGTACTGATTTAAATGTAAATCTATGATACTTCCATAAGGCTGTTCATGCAAGATATTATTTTGGAGTGTGCAAAATTATTCTTATGGGATGAGAAATATTATTTCTTATTCTGCAAGGCACTTTTCAGCATAAGAAATCTGTAAGTGTTAAATATGCAGCCAGTGTAGCAACTGTTAAAATTCAGTAAACAAACACAAAACAACAAAAGGTTTGCTATATACGGTGTTTCAAAGGGTAAAAACCTTCATTCATTCCTCAAATAACATCATTGTTAATTTACTTTCAGAGTGATGTTTTCACACAATTTAAGATCAAAAACTAATTGTCATTAAACATGTCAAAAATACATACAATTTAATGTAGATAAGCCTGCAATTCAGTTGGAGAAATGCTGGAGAAACTATGTTCTATCACCTACTACCATGGGGAAATGCCAGAAGAACCAAGCAAAACTTTTCAAGCATTAAAGCAAATTTGAAACTAAGATTGAATGTTTGATATTTTTTTAGTGTCTTTTCAAAGCCACATCAAGAATATTTTGAGTTTAAGTCTCCTGGTGTGTCAGTATCTGTAGTAACATATATGACAACATAAGAGACATAAATCTTTTAAGTTTTGTTCAATGGAATTTGGGAATTTGAAAGCAGTGTAATTTTCTCATTTGTCTACTATGCTAGCAGTGTTTGGGTATTAGCATAAGTAACTGTGTATGTATTCCATCAGTGGTTAAGCTCTCTGCAAACTTTATCCTAGGCACAATTTATGAACCTATGCTAGAAACTCGCCTTGTCTAGAAAAGGGTGTTGAAAAAAGGGAAATAACTCTCAGGGAGTGATTGCCAGTCGTAAAAAAAATGGGAATAACTGAGTGATTGCCAGCAATGAAAGGCAAATCCTTGGCTAACAAATTCTTGCTGTCAGACACTTGAAAAAGCTGAGCTTCTGGACACCTCACAAGTACTTAAACTACTCCTTCTGCTGCTTTCTCTCTTCTACCCTCCTTACACCCCATGACTTGCTTGAGGGTCTTGACTTGTCATTTGAGGATTGTAGCTCTATGGAAACAACCTGAGCATGATTGTGATGATTTAAACCACAGTATTTTAAATGCTTGGGTTTTTTTTCAGTGAACTACACAAATTTTAAAACATTTACATACACACACACATAAAAATATTTCAGGTAGATCTTGTAGTATTAGGTCAATTATCACTTCTCACTATAACACATCTTACAACCCAGACAAGCAAAAGCATAACTTCAGTTTCACAAACCTTGTCTCTTCACTCATGCAGCTTGTTTTATTTGTCCAGGATTCAAAATTCTGCAAAATTCTGACAAACATTCTTTTTAGAAAGCTTAAGCTTGGAATATAACTGGAAATTTTGTGAAGAGTCTTGCCCCTGAGTAACAACTCTACGCAACACTACAGTCTTGGGGCAGAGTGCCTGGAAAGGTGCCTGGTGTAAAGAGCCTGGAAGGGCTGCTTGACATGCTGAGCATGAGCCAGCTGTGCCCAGGTGGCCAAGAAAGCCAGTGGCATCCTGGCCTGGATCAAGAACAGTGTGGCCAGCAGGACCAGGGTCTGACTGTTCCCCTGCACTTGGCACTGGTGAGGCTGCAGCAGTGTTTGAATCCTGTGCTCAGCTCAAGAAGGACGTAGAGGAGTGGAGCATGTGCAGAGAAGGGAAATGGGAGCTGGTGAAAGGCCTGAAGCATAAATCAAATGAGAAGCAGCTGAGGGAGCTGGGGGTGTTTATCCTGGAGAAAAGAAGGCTCCGGGGTGGCCTTGTCACTCTCTACAGTTGCCTGAAAGGAGGGTGCAGCTAGGTCAGGGTCAGCCTGCTCTCCCATGTGACAAGAAATAGGGCAAGAGGAAATGGCCTCAAATAGTGCCAGGGAAGGTTTTGTTTGGATAATAGGAAAAAATTCTTCACCATAAGGGCTCTAAAACATTGGAACAGGCTGACTAGAGATGTGGCTGAGCCACCATCCATGGAACTGCTGAAATGGCAGGTAGATGTAGCACTTAGGGACATAGTTTTGGGGTGGACTTGGCATGATTAGGTTTACAATTCAACTCAATGATCTAAAGGTTCTTTTCCAGCATAAATGATTCTAAGAATAAGGTTTGTCTAACAGATCTGTGTTCTTATCTCCCCTTTCAAAATATTTTGAGTTGTGAAGGAGAAAGGCACCTCAAGGTAAATCCGTTTCTGTATTTACCTGACACTAAAAGCCACGGGAGCTTCCTTTAGGGCTTGCCCAAACAGGCTGGCAAAATGTCACAGTGTTGCTCTGTTAGCTCAAGCATGAAGGTCTGAACAGAGAATTTTCTTATGACCTCGACGGATAACATTGTGGTTTTGTGCAATGGTATTTCTGTTTCTCTATTTCTTCCTTCATTGTGAGATGTGTAATGTTCACACCGTGCACTGAAAGACGCAAAGATCTTGAGAAGAAAAAAAAACAGACAAATATGAAGTTACAAACTACATCAAAGCAATCAAATGCACTACATCAAAGGCACCCAAGAGTGATAAATTAATCCCATTAGTTTTCTGATTTTGCAGCTGGGGTAGGGTGGGAAAATATTTACCTTCACCTCAGTTCCTGAAGGCAGTAATGGGAAGATTTACAATGGTTTGAGGGCCTGAAGGTGTGGATGTTAACAATTTTCTTAAATCTTTTTTCTTTATCTAGTTTCTCAGAAGATTCAAAACCAAAAGCAAACACAAGAACAACCTATGGGCTGCATTCAGCCACACTGAATTTTGTTTTGCTTTTCCTTTCTTTTCAATACGTTAGCTTGCAGGAAACTAGCAAGATCACATGAGTCAAAATAGAATATCAGAGTTTCATTTCTGCTTTCCTGTCTCATATTAGTAACGACCACAGTATGTTTGGTAGTACAATTATGAGGAACACATTTGAGGATTTCCATTCTTTTCACAGCAGACAAAAAGATACCTTTCTTAATAATAACCTTTTGTTGTTACAGCAGCAAAGAACTGGGTAGAAATACTGACTGACCAATTTTCTCATCATATAAACATATGCCTAAGAATCTGGTAAGGCCTTTTTGTGCAATAATGTACGATATAGCCATGTATGTAGGGGTCAGATGTGGGGGTTGGCTGAGTTTATTAGGCTCTAGTTTGCAAATTGGACAATTCTGAGTAATTCACGGTTTCATAAATGCCTTGTCATGCTTTGGGAGAGGAGCTTTCAGGTTTAACCAGCTCACAAGCAAGCTGCTGCTGCCCCCCGGTGTCCGTCAGACACATGAGCTGGTCTGCAGCAGCAGGAACCTTAGCGACAGGCAGGGATACAGGATGTAACCTGGCAGTGACAGAACTTGACTATCTGGCTTCATCCTTATCTCCACATCACCGACAGGAAACCGTCAGGACAGTCCCACCCAGTTAACTCTCTGGCATGAATAATCATTATTTAACCTGGTCCCTCGATCCCCTTAAAGTTGTCTGAGTTGACGAACTCCGCCAGTCTTTCCAGTTAAGAAGGTCTAGCCACTACCACAGCACCATCAAATACAGGAATACAAAATCTATTAATTTTCATTATGACCCTTTAAGAGCTGCTTTGTTCCGTTGTTCAGATTATTCTGCACAGATGCCAAAATTCTGACTCATTTTTAGTTCTTTATAATCCATTATACAGTTTATTTCTGCACATGTAAATTCTGAGAAGATAATTCAGAATTTAATTTATAAATGCTAAACATTTGAGGAAGATATGTTGAATTTCGCATAAGGCAGGAATTGAGTCTCAGCTTTATAAAAAAGCTCTGAACTCAATTAGGGGTTCACCAGTGTCTTTAAAATGGATTATGCCCTGAAGTCTAAATTTGTTTCTGCATGGGACCCAACAAGGAAAGACAATTGTTTAGACATCTTATAGGACTTCAGTGTTTCACAAAAAGTAGAATATTAAGATGCATTTTCACCCAAAACTGACTCAGTAATTACTTACATCATGGTGGCTAAAATCTGCGGAGTCATTGTAGGTAACAAATTCCTATCTCTCATTAGAAACAAAAAATAGGAACAAATCAAAATGTATTAATATATAATCTGACTTTATTTATCACTAAAAATCCCTAAATTTGTCATGAAATAAAGTTCCCTCTGAGGTGGATAATAAACTAATCAATCTAGGCAAGCTTTTTAAATATTTTGCCAGTTTAGAAAATTCTACAGACAACTACTGCAAATTCTACTACGACTACAACAACTGGAGCATTTTCTTACTAAAAATAAATGTTTCTTGGCATTCGAAAGTTTAATTTAGTATGGAGGTCATCCTAACCATGAAATAAGCAAATGAGTGTGCAGGTAAAGAAAAGCCCTTTTCTTTATCTCATGCAAGAATCTATAACAAAAGCTGTATTCAAGAAATACTCATAAGAAGAAATATGATATTAAAAGATCTTCACTGCTTTGTGGGAAGCTCCAGACTCCTTGAAAAATAAAGTTCACTGAAACTCTTTGAGGCTGGAAAAGCAAACAGCTTTGGTGTTCCAAAAAAAAACATCTTGGTTGAGGATATTTTTAGATGAAGTGTTTTCTTGTATGAGTAAAATGAAATTATGTAATGTGCACAAAGATGATTTGAGGGGTGGATACCTCTCTTTGTATTTTTGTTTGCAGAATCAAGGGAGTTTAGATGTGAAGTTATTTTCATAACTATCTGTCATCCTCTGTCCTTTGTTTCTGTTTTAAGTGTGCTTGTAATAGTTGACAGACTCTGAGGTACAAAATGTTTTAGAATTATGCAGCAGTGTTAAATAGTATACAATGATTTTTCTTATTCATCTTCCTTTTACCTTTCAGTTCAATTCAGTGTCTAATGAACAGATGTGAATGTGCTTTGTTAAAAACAGGAATAATTACATTTTATTTATAAATGGCAGGTAATTGCTTCAGGTTGTGTTTACCTCTGCCAGCAACAGAATAGTCCTTGTGGCACCCACTTACACCAGGACAGAATTCCAACACTTTGCACTTGCATTACTGAAGTAATTTGAATTCATATGGAATGAAGAATTTAAGAACATTGTGACAAAAGCTGTTCATGGCTATAATTCCAGCAGTCTAATCAAAACACTAATTAGCTATCCTGTTTACTGCAGTTTATCAGAGCTGTAGTTGTCATGGAAAATATTTCTCATGCCTCCCCCCTTACCATAAAAAGCTTTTCAGTGAAAATCACAAGGTCTGGGTTATGAAAGAAGTCCACAAAGAATGAGTTGTCCTACAGAGTGCATTTTGACCTTGGCTGCAGATTTACATTTCCATTATGAAGTATTATTCACTACAAATAAAACACAGCTGGTATGCAGACGTAAACCCTCTCACCTTGATTGAATGGGCTTTGAAGAAAGGATCTGGGCAGGGTTGCAGTGACCATTGCACTGCTCTGAAAGCAGTGGTGAACATACATCAGAGCTTTGGCAGGGCTGATGCTGATTTATTGGGATCAGGCATGTGTGACAGCCGCGTGCACACAATTACTTGCTCTCCATGAGAGGGTGGAATTAGTGAACCTACATGTTGTTGATTGCAACATTTTGAGGGATAAGCATTGTATTTTCATCCTGTGTTTATGTGTTGCACAGCATATCATGGTCTTTATAGAAAGACGGTTTATATAAAAATATCCTAGGTGATAGCCCACAATACAAAGGAGACACAGTTATTGCAATAGCACCCTAATGGATCCTCCCAATTCCATTATGGAGGCAAAAAAAACACACTTCAATTAATTTAACATTTAAAAAAAAATAAAATTAGAACCTTAGGCTTTTAATAGAAGGTCCTGCATGGTGCTCTTGTTTTCCTAGCTCAGATTCAAACAGTTCCTTTGAAGTCTTACACATACTAAATAGATGTTCAAATATGTGAGTGATCTGCTTATTTTATGAAACATGCTTTCTTCTGGGTTTTAAAATTTATTTTATGTAGAAATTGATGTTATTTCATTCAGACGATTCAAAGGGGTATGCTTTCATACACATACTTCATACAAAGGAGCGTGCCTTCATGTTTGACTGAAGGAGGAATCTCAAGATCTCTTATAAACTCAATCAGAGTATGAATCACGATGCTTTCCACCCTCAAAACATTGCCATTTTATATATCTAGAGATTTATTCTGCACAGATGCAGAAGTGTGGGTTAAGGAAACACCATGAGTAAGAAGAATTAGTAATTCAGTAATTATTGAACAAAACGGAAACTTCAGAAAAGAGAAAGAAATTCCTACTGACATCAATATAAATAGAATACATTTTCTGCCATATTATTCTCAACTGCATCTAATGTTACTTTGATTTCCTTGCATTTAATAAACAAGCTAATTTAATTAATTCTAAAAACATTCTTAGATTCAGCATCATCCCCCACATTCTTTTAGGTCATGTTCTTACTGCAATGTGACTAATTACATTTGGGGATTTTTCTGATTAAAATATATACTCTAGTGTTATGTATGTATTGAATTTGGGTACCATTCATTATCATAAATTATTTCATTCACAAGACATTTAATGTCCTTGTATTTATATCAGGTTAAAGAAAAAGAGGTTCTTGGCAACTCTTAATTATAGAATCACTAAGGCTGGACAAGACCTCCAAGATCAAACTCTGAGTTCATCCTTTGACCAAACGACATTAGACCACAGCACTAAGCATTGCACCCAGTTATTTCTTGAACACTTCTAGAGAGGGAACTTAACCACCACCCTGGGCATCCCATTCCAACACTTAAGTACCCTTTCAGTGGAGAAATGCTTCCCTGAGTCCAACCTGAACCTCCCCTGGTGCAGCTTAGGACTGCATCCTCTTGTTCTATTGCAACTTGCCTGTGAGAAGAGACTGATCTCCACCTGGCTGCACTCTCCTTTCTGGTGGCTGAAGAGAGTGATAAGGTGTCCCCTGAGCCTCTTTTTCTCCAGGTTGGACACCTTAGGTCCCTCAGCTTGTTCTCATAAGACTTGTGCTCCAAACCCTTCACCTTGTGCTCCACTGTCCTACTGCAGACACTCTCCAGTACCTACTACCACAATGGCCCAAAACTGAACTCAGAACTCGAGGTGTGGCCTGCAGTGCCAAGTGCAGGGGGACAATCCCCACCCTTCCCAGGTGGGGTGACAAGATGCCTCACCAGCTGTGTCAGGAATTCCCTTCCACACACTCCAGGAACTCCCTGAGCACCTCCTCTCCACTGTGCTGAGTTTCCAGCAGACATTTGGTGAGTTAAAGTCTCCCACAAGAGCAGGGCCAGTGATGGTGAAACATCCACAACAGAACACCTCAGCTGCCCCCTGAGCCTGGCTGGGAGCTCTGTCACAGACTCCAGCAGGTTCTCTGCCTTGTTGGCCACCCCTCTGATTGTCACCACAGGCACTCAGCCTTATCCCCGCTGTCCCTGAGCTCTGTGCAGTCAAACCCTCCCCAATGCACAGAGCCGCCCCAGCGCCTCTCCCTCCTGGCCTGACCCTTGTGAAGAGCTTGGGGCCATCCCCTGCAGCACTCCAGTCATCCCCACATTTCCATGGTGACAACAACATCACAGCTTCCTGCTGCCAATGGCTTCCATGCTGGGTGCATTGGTGCAGGTGGCCTTCAGCTGGGCTGTCAATTTCACCCCCAGCAAGGAGCATTCCTTCATCCAGTGAACCTGGTCTCATTCCCTCTCCCCATCAAATCTAGTTTAAAGCCCTCTCAATCAGCCCTGCTAACTCAGCAACCCCAGAGATGCAGAAGAATTTTTGCAGGCAACACTGATATCCTACTGTGCTGCTAAGTTCCCATGTAATATTTGTCCTTTGAGAGTTATTACTGAAATATTCTTTTTCCCCCACTTTTCATTCTCCTGCTCTGGCTTTCATTTCAAGTTGCTCATCTGAAAATTAGTCATTTTTGCTGAGAAATTGACATGTATTACAGTGACACAAGCTTGTTCTGCAAAAAAAAAATGTCTGTTGAGCCCTTGTTGGTGTCGTTGAAACGGTCCCAGGCGGGGAGAATTCTCAATGTGCTCCTTGCAGTTCAGGCTGCCTGTCTTAATCTTCCTCAGAAGGCAGGAGTTCTAAGACAAGAATACGAGGGCAGATTCGTTCCTCTCATTCTTTTTGCATCAGTCCCTAGACTGGAGATAGTACTATTTCTTATTTATGGTTATCTCTCTCTTGATAGCTGCATTTCAAGGAATTGTGATTTGTTGGGGAGGAGGAAGAATTTTAGACACAATTTTCAGACAGGGAAGGAAGTAATGGAAATTACATACTTATTCTAAGCCATTTTCCCTCAGGTGATGTGACAGCGATGCAAATTCAAAGGAGAAACACCCATTGCAAGGACACATCATTACATTCATGGTGCACAGTGGCAAAGTAACGATTGATTTCACCTCTCTGTTCAAAATTATTTTCCTTATGGTGCATAAAATAACACATCAGCAATTCATTTGCAAGTTCTTCTAACCTAGATGGCACTGGTGAGGGTGCCTACAGAGTGCTCCATGCTGTGGCTTGCTGAACAGCAGTGTGTTCAAGCAATAGGCACTGTGTCCAGCCCTCTGATCCTGACTGGGACATCCCTGAGCTTAAATATATCCCTTAGGTACATCTTGCAGGAATAGATTTCCAAAAGGGTTCTCCAAGGCTTTTGTCACCTGAAACTCAAGAGAGTGAGGCTAGTAGCATCAATTTTTTGGCCTGCTCCTTGTCAACTTTTAAAAATGATCAGTAAAGTGAGTGATTGTCCACATGAATAAATAACCAGCAGTTGGAAGTCTTATTGGTGTGTTTATAGAAGAATTTCTGTATTTACAGTAAAATTCTCTTGTATTTTAAGCTCTGAGCCTTAATAAGAATTGAATTTGTCTCTGTCCCTTCCTTGTGATCTTCTGTGTGCAGATGAACCAAGATATGGTTCATTCTTCACCTTTTAACCCTCCTTTGAATGTAAAAAGACTGCTATCAGGTGTATTAAGCAGATGTTGCTCAATGTTTATGGGAAAGCTTTTGTGTTTTATGACCTGATTTTGGCAATTGCCTGAAAAGACGCAGTCCTGAGTTACAGATCCATCTTCTTTGGCACTCAAGCGGTGTTCTGTGTATGCTGAAATGAATGTTGATGAAACAGAGTAGGGGCATGTCCCCAAACCAAAGACAGCCAGAGACCTCTCTAGAGGCCCACACAGGTGCCGTGACCCATATTTCATGAGGTTGCACAGGCAATATGCAGGTGTAACTCTGTGCTAGATGAGGGAGATTTATTTAGATTTCAATTTATAAATTCTCTTGGTTTTTATTCCTTGATGTGCATGATCTGTGGAAAACTTCCATCTTGTTCTCTGCACAAAATAATCAATATCTCCTTTCTAAGACTCTATACTTAGGGAGTTGTTAAACTCAGCTACATTGCAGGATATTCAGAACATGAGACTGGGACAGAGGAAGGTAAGACTGATTTAATCCATATAGTGGGATATTTTCAGTACTAAGGTGAGGGCCACAAGCAGCACAACATGGATGTTCCTTGAATTTCGCTACTTTCCCGGGCTGTATAAACGAGAGATTAGTGGTGTAGAGAGTGTAGTACTGCCAGTGCTAAGTTCACATCAGAAGAAAAGATGCCACGATTTGCTCATTTGTTCATTTTGCCGTCTCTTCTTGTGGCACACGTCCAACCAGCCTGCAGGGGTGTTTCTGACAAAGCTGACTGGCAGGTGTGTTCCTTCAAAAACCCAGACCTGTCATTGTCATCGGGTAATCCATGTGTCAAGATGGGATCTTCTTTTAGCTGAAGTCTCAAGTTCTCCTCATATCCCAAGAGCTAGAGGGAAGCTCCTTCTTTCATTAGGACATGGGAAATACGGGAAACATCTAGGATGTCTAAGGACACACTGAAATTGACTTGGAATGTTAGATAGCCCCCAAGGAGTTCCCTAGTCAATGAGACCTACTCAGAGAGTTGGTAGCAGATTTCATCACTTGCCTTATGACCTTAGTAAGAGGTAATAACTGATTTCTTCATTCTTTCACCCACTTTTTTTCTTTTTCCCTCCATAAATGAAAGGTATGTTTTTATGATGTTCTAAGCATTTGTTTCTATTAGACTTTTCGTAAGAGACAGATCTGTGCATGGTGACATGCGTGTTTTATTGCAGGTTACCTGTCTGCTTGGTGGAACACATGGGTCCGAAGATTCGATTAAGGGAATTATAAAAGAAATCTGAATCTAGATGAGTAAAATTGCAATGATGGATTAGACAGAAAGCATAGTTTTTAATTGCTGGACAGAATAACATACCCCACAGGAGTATCCCAAATAAACATCCTCTCAGGCAACAAAACAAGGTTGTATTCCTCTCTGCATGTGTTTGGAATTATATCAAAGAATATCCAAACAACATTAATCTGTTTGTGATCCTTCATTTAGGAGTTAGTTTCAAATCTAAGATGTAACAATAACCAGGCTTTTGATTTAACAGTGCTATTGCCACTTCTGAAATTTTGTAGTTAGGTTCCTAACATTCTATCTTTTACATCTGCAGACAGAAATTGTGCACTTGGAAGGGTCTGCAATGCATGAGCTGTATTTGATCTTCTCTCCAGATCCCAGAAATGTCTATTTTTAATGCCCATCTAGTGGAAGAGACTTTTAATAATGGTATTCAAGACTACATTATTTTTCCACTCATCTCTGGTGCTGAGATGACTAGTTAGTCAAGATCTTTCTTTTCTCCCTGCTCTCATTTAAAATTAAATTCTGCGAGACCATTTCTTAATTCTTAAGAATTTATTCATTTCTTACCACTTACACACTGCAGTTAGGTGGGAAAAGACCAGCTCAGCCTCTGACTTCAGTTTCTAGTTCAAGCCAGAAGTGGATGCCCTCACATAGAATGTAAAAGACTCCTGAGCACATCTTAAGGGTGTTCTGGAACCCCATTATAAAAAAATAAAGGCAATAAAAGAAAAAAAAAAAAAAAAAAAAAAAAAAACAGAAAGAACCCAGACCAATCTGAAGATAAAACCCAAGGTATTGATACAGATGTCCATCTAAAAGGGCAAGAATAATCATACATTAGGGGGAGTGAAAAAGAAAAGAAGAAAGAAAATGAAGGCCTCAATTCTGCCTCCATATTTGGGACTTGATTGAAAAGAGATGAAAGGAACATCAAATGCAATCATCTCATATTTGATGCCCTCTGAGACTCAAAGAGGGTAAGTCTCATTGTGGTTGTGGGTGTCTAGCGCTGTAGCTGGAGAGAAGACTGTTAGCCTGCTCTGTGGGCAAGCTGTCAAGCTGGAGGAGTGCAGAGAGGGCAACAACAAAATATTTGGATCAAGAGTGATTTTATCGGTGTCTGTCTGCTTTTTCAAACTACATTTTCAAAACAAGAGCTTGAACCAAGGCACAAGGAAGCAGGTAAACTTGGCAATCTTGTTATCCTTCAAATATGAAAGAAGCTTGCTTAAAACCATCAGGGATGTACTGAGCTTTTAAAGAGCAGGGTTAATTCTATCGTGTCAAGTAACTATTGATTCAAAACACATGAAAAATAACTGAAAACTAGCACTTATCCAGATCAAGAGAGTAAATGTTTTTCTTTGTCACAGAAGTCAATGTGAGTGCACAAATGGATCATGTGTATTTTCAAGAGGTTAAATAGCATTGAAATGAAGTATTACGTTCAATGCAAAACAGAGGGAGCTACCAACCACAGGTAAAATGGTGACGTAGTATCTGTTATAAAAACACTTATGCTTCAGTTACACAACACTCAACTTCCAAATGGAAATTCAGCAAAACAATCATAAATGTAAAAACTGAACTTAAATTTAACTGTGTTCTTAGGTATTACACACTTACATAGGGCTAAAGCACATGTTTACAAATTTACCAAATTGAATGACTTTATTTTTCTGACCAAGGGAGCTCTATCTGTAGCAAAATTGTTGTTTGTCTTAACAATTGTCTTAAAATTCTGTTCATGGAATAAGACAAATCAACATTTCAGTGTGGTAATGTGGCAGATTATGTGGCAGCAGCTCATTTTTTTGTCCTATCAGACTTAGAAGTAGAAGCCAAATTAGACACTTTAGTCAAAAACCTCCTCAGAGGTCTCAGGTGAATTCTATGAACAGGGATTGTACAGCAAAACACTACTCCTCTGCTTGGAATATTAAATCAGGCAGGTGAAAAAACCTGCTGTTCTGCTCTTAGGTCCACTGAAATGTTTTTAATGTGTTGTCACATATTTAAAATTTAAACTGGCCTGGGGTTTTTTTGGTTTTTGGGTTTTTTGGGTTTTTTTTTCATTTTTAAAGGAATCTTCATTTCTCTTAGTATATTGAAGTATAGAGCTGTAGTTGAGCACTTCTGTGTATCCATGTGTGTATTGATACAGCCAATATGTACAAAGTTTCATAATTTAGAAGACTGGCCAATCTTCAGGGACAGTCAGTTTTCAATTTTCCAAAGTTTTCAATACTTAAGAACTTGAAATATGATGAATAAATCGTACTTTTCTGACTGTAGCCCCTTCTGATGGAATGTGATTAGTTCAGTGAACTAATCAGGGCTTGAACCTATGGTAATATCTGCTGTTATCAGCAATTAAGGATAAAATAATGATATAAAATAAAATCAGGAACACTGAATTTGGTGTAATAAGAAAGAAAATAGAATGCAATGTTATATGTCCAGGTTCTCAAATAGAATTGCTGGTTTGTTGAAAACAAACAGGCTGAAGATCCATAGACAAGCATCTATGCCAGGCTGGTGGCTTTACTCAGTTTACTCACATATAGCAAACAATTCTGTCACTATGAACTGTTTGGCTTCCATTCACTAAATCAGATTTCCAGATAAACTAAGGGAAATCAGCATATATTGCCTACAGAGCCGTTTTCTCTTTCTTTAAAATCTGTCCAGTTACAGTCACGTGAGTGTCTGTGTGTGTGCGTGTGTGTTTACCCCTTCTAAAATCCCCCCAAAAATACAAATCCACAGAATCACCACACCAGGATGGGCACCTGCCTGCAGTACAATACGTATCTCAATTTCTTATCAGCCAAGCATGATTCTCCATTTCTTTTCTTTTGCAGCCTTATAGGTTTGTCAAATACATTGAGGAAGTCCATGTTTACCTGAAAGTAAAGCAGGAAGAAGTGAATATTTAATCTATTTCATTCTGTATGATATTAACCCTTAGGTCTACAGCAAGGAGGAAAGACAGATGTCCTGAATCCACTGGGTGTGATTTGCATCTTTTGCCTCTGGGCAAAGGCAAAATGGTTTCTTTACAGATACACTTACCTATTTGTTTGTATTTTCAGAGCTGGGTTGGGGTTTTTTTTGTTTGTTTGTTTTTTGGGTTTTTTTGTTTGTTTGTTTGTTTTTAAGTGTGTGTTTTATATAGACATCTTGCCTGAGAGAGAAAGAATCACAGGAGAAACACTCCTGCCTCAGAACTTACATGTAACTCAGAGAGCACAGGAGGAAAGGGTGACTGTTCTTTAGGGTGGATTTATTGAGAACCAGATGTGTCCTGCGGTGAGGGCTGCTCCTTTTCTGCTTCTCTAGCCTCTGGCAACCTGGGGACTTGAGCTGCCAGTGCTGATGCTCATCTGTGACCATTCAAAAGCTGCAGCAGTGACTCAGGACAGCCAATACATCCCTGTTTGCTCCCAGGTAGAGCTGCTGGGCAGACCTGAGCTTGGCAAAGCTCTGGGGCTGAGACACCAGTCCTCCCACCCCTCTGTTCTCAGACTTTGCACAATGAGGCAGACAGAGCTGGATGAAAACCAGGCTTAAGTCCCACAGATAAACATCTATGATCGGCAAGAAAGGGTTAATATTGCAAAGGGGAAGAATATTCTTTTTGCCACAGAAAATTCCACGTGTCAGAATTGGCAATATTAAATATAGAAGTGACTCCATAAACATCCCTGCAGACATGAATGACTTTCAGAAGCTGGAAAAAACTCTAATGTTCCTGCTGGGACCATCTCCATGCCTACCTCTGAATTTGTGTGCTAGATAGATCCATCAGCCCTTCACTGATCCAGAACCAAGAACAAGAAAAGGAACGCCCATGCCAGGGCTCTAAATGTGCTTAGGCTGAGCCCAGCATCGAGCTAAGACCCCATTTTAGCATAAACTAAGAAGCGTGTAAGAGTCACACTCAATGTCCTTCTGAGACTCAAGCTTTCCCAACAGTGTAAATATATGTTTTTGACTGGGGTAAAAACCCAGGTTGTCTCCATTCTCCAGGAAACAAGGGTGACATTTAGATCACTTGTCTTTAGGACAAGTTCCATGATTTGCTGGTTAAGATCCCTTTCTACAAAGTATTCACTCAGCTTCAGAAGGGCTTTTTTACTGGATAGCAAAGGACAACAAAAATGGAGCACATTACATTAATCCATCACTACTGTCACACACGTGGGAATCTGCACCACTTTCAAACTGTGAGCTAATAGACCCCTTATCTGTTAAACCATTCAGGTCAATTTTGTGTATTTTTACGGTATCTCAAGAAAATTTGAGTTTGCAGGCTCAGTGCACAGCCTGCATGTGGTCTTCTGGGAATATAATGTTAAAACTTTTGCTACAATGTAATTGTTATCTAAATTATTTGCTAGAGGGAACAATTTAAATGGGTTTCACATTTCTCCAGCTACTTGCTTGGGGTGTTTTTCCGATTATCTAGTAACAAGCGTAGTGAACAGATAAATTACTAAGCATTTAATTTGCTTAGTAAAATGTATAATAGGCATTCAAGTATTAAATAAAACCTTACTCAGTAAAGAAATTAATTCATCCTGAATGGCTTGAAATTAGAAAAAACATCCTCTATGAGCGGAATGGGTGGGTTGGAAAATACAGCAGTTTGAATTTTTTTATTTATAACTTTAGAAAGGGATTTTTGTTCACCTTTGCCCCAGGAAGGGGAATTTTAAGTTTCCACCAGGTGGGATCTGATGAACTCAACTGGTCTATTGAGTTCATCAGACAAAAAGTAGGGACCATCAATAGCCACAAACGGATCAGCTCCAAACTTCACCCCTGGTGTGGTCAGAGACACCTGGACTGGGAAAAGAAGGATAAGAATGAGGACCTAATTAGCATCCAAACCCAATGGGAAACCAAATACTAAGAACTATACAACTTGGGACCAATGTACCAATACATTTCTCTGGGTTTTGACGCTATAAATTATCTGTAAAGTAATCTTTATCTGACTAGTAAAAGTCACGTGTCATGGAATGATTTTCTCTGCACACCAGGGTTATGTGTGAATGAAATTCTTTCTGTTGCACATCCTGGCCTGAGCAACATCCGGGCCAGAAATAAAGAAATGTCTTGACTCTCTAACACATAATGTTGCTTTGCTGGGGTTTTGTTTTTTCTGCACTTTTGATGAAACGTGCATTATTTTATTACTCTTAGCAATTTAAACGCAAAGTTATCTACTTGAGGGAATACTGTGGATGATTCAAGTCTGAACTTGAGAAGAGTTGCAACCCTGCCTCCAGGACCAGTACTAGATGCCTGCTCTACTGGAGACTCTGGAATTTAATAACAAAAGTTGTAAAAGTGATGAAACAAAGAAAATCCATGTTTTAGAAAAAAAAAAAAATCTTTGGGAACAGAGAAAGTGATTGTTTAACCAAGTGAGATGGGGTGAAAAAAAAAAAAATAATTTGATTTGAATAATGTAAAAGTTCTCAGGTAGCTGGCAATTGTGGAATAGTGGCCAGCATAGGTCAGTGCTGCAGTCAAACTGTGGAAATTATAGTTTAATTTTTTTTATTATAACTTCAGTCAGAGATCATGTTTGCCTTTGTCCTGAAGGAAAGTTTCTTTCCAAGGCATTGCTCCACCCAATAAGGCCTGATGAAGTTAACATCTCAACAGACCCAGGAGTGGCACTGAAGGACCATCAAAAGCCATCAAGAACTTATCAATGAGCCATCGATGGAACATACTCTGGTGTGGTCAGAACACCTGGTTAAAAAGAAAGATAAGAAGGAGCACCTAATTAGCATCAGAGGAGGAAGAAATCAGATCCAATAGGAACAAATACTGAGAACTGCACAACGTTGGACCAATGAACATCAAACCATAGAGTTCTATGACTTTTGACTGTTTAAAGTTTGGGAGAAATCTTGTAAAATTATGTTCCTAGAATGATTTTCTCAGCACATCCGGGCTGTGTGTGAAATGATTTCTGTGGCACATGGCCGAACAACATCCTGGCCAGAAAATAAAGTAAGCCTGATTCTCTGTCACTCCAAATATAGTATTAGAGGGTTTTCTTTTTCCCACAGTTTCGGTGACAAAACCTGCCTCCACTTGTCACCAAAAGACCAAAATCAGTTATCCAAACAGTGAGTCTTGAAGAGAAAATTTGGATGGATATTCACATACCACCGTAGATAAGAGTCATAACAATTAAATTATTTCTCCTCTTCTTTGATAACTTAAGTAGTGTTTACTATTGTCTTACTACACAGGCAAATTTTTTTTTTTCTACACAGGCAAATCTGGCCAGTTCTAGTCACAGCTGCTGCGACAGAGCTTGAATAAGTGCTGCAAGAATTTCTTAGAAGTTCTGAGGAAGGAAAGGTTTGGCCTGACTCATCTCAAGAACCTTTATATCATGAGGGAAGGAGACATAATTTCTCCAGTAGAAATGACTGAGCTGGGGTGCTATGGTGCTCTATCACATCACAATTTTTGTAAAATAGTTCTGGTAACTACAAGTGGAAGAATGTGCTTTATTCTGTCCAAAGATGGTTGCTCAGCATCTTCCTTTCCAGACAATTTATTTCACGGGATTTATTTCCTGCCAAAATTTACTTACGTTTTCTACCCTCTGTAATTTATTTTATTTGACGAACTTCTCCCTGCATCCAAACTCCACTAGGAGACATGGTTTTGGAAGTTGATTCTAGCAGTCTTGGTTGGTATGGTGTCAGGAGACACTGAAATGCTGAGAACCATAGAACAAAAAAAGCTTTGGAAAGATGCCCTGAGGAAAACATCTGATGCAGGTAGCTCGGTGTGCAAAAGGCAGATTGAGATGCAGATTGAGCTCTGGGTAAGAACTGAGACAAGAGACTGTGAACTGCTGGCACTTTGCACAACAAAGGGTACAAAGGTCCACGGCCTGGGGGAAGGGGAGCCTTGGACTGACAACATTTTAGATAACAAATAGCAACATGATGGGCGGTGCCAGCCCCGTGAATGGACACGAGGAGATAAAGCAGGAGCTGAGGACTCATGAGAAACAGTGAGACTTGAGCTTTGCTTGGACTGTGAGGGTAAAAAAGCTGCTGTGGGGTTCCTTTGTTTGGGATCCTCCCTGGAGACAGGAGCTGGGCTGTTTCTGTGTCATAGCACAGTGAATAAATTATTCTATGGAATGCGGCATTGGAGACTGCCCCAGGACCCTGGTCAGACTGAGAGAGGGGTGAGCAGGGACCAGGCTCCAAGTGGGTCATCGGAGCCACCTACTGCGACAGGGTTTCAGTGCCAGCAGTGACAATCTCTGCTGCTGGGAGTGTGACTGCCAGAGTCTCGTGAATGGTCAGACTGAGAAATCTTTAGAGGTGTCTGGAAAGCCCCTGAGACATTGGAGTTCCTGTTTTGGAAAATTCACCTCAATATATCACAATATACTAATTATGCAACTAAACATACTCTTCTAAATTTGTTAAGCACGTATAAATTCATTAGATGGAGATGTGCCATGCGTCATCATGGTATCTAATATCCATCTGGAAGGACACTTTTATAACCAGCTCAGGCTCTGCTGCTTGAGTCTTCTTCAGGTACATCCCCAGTGCTACAAAGAAGGGTTGTGCTGCTGTTGCTCCTCTTCACTATGTACCCACTTCTCAGAAAGAAAATAAGTGGGTTATAATTACTTCATCTTCAAAAATTAGAACAGCCTGTAAACTGAGTATGTTTCAGATGTTTTAATCTATTTTTTGTTGCTCCATTCTGCATGTGCATCCACTAGAAACACTGATGTACAACATCAGATTTCTGAAAATAAATTTCCGTTTCAAATTATATTCTGGTTCTTGTTACAGAAAATTAAAAACATTAGCATCTTTGCGTTTGGACTTACAAAAGTTCAATACAAGAAGTATTCTGGGTTTTAACTTCTCAGATTTTTAGGAAGAAAATCTGAACTTGATAATTTCAACCCACCATAACTTTTCCATAAGAA
Source organism: Malurus cyaneus samueli (assembly GCA_009741485.1). NCBI lineage: Eukaryota > Metazoa > Chordata > Aves > Passeriformes > Maluridae > Malurus > Malurus cyaneus. The sequence continues at coordinate 246,465 of VKON01000298.1, read as the reverse complement.
AACTAAGCTTAAAAATGGCAGAGAAAGCAGCAGCAGGTAGGTTTCCAGGCAAGGCTGATGTAACGAGTAATGGTTCCATATTCACAGACGGTATTTCCTCTTTGGCTCATTGCCAAATGGAGGTGAAGAACAATCTCCCATGGTGTGTGAGACTCATGTCTTCAGTTCCCCCTCCTGGTCATTGACTGAAGGAGGTTTTTGCGATATGGGAGTCCTGGAGACACCATCATGCGCTATCCTGTCAATAGTATGGCCACACTTTCCTTTCTCTGTACTTACCATTCTCCCTGTACAATGGGATGACTTTCCCGGTGTTATTCTGTATATTTATGTGCCTCCGGTGTGTTCTCTGCATCACCTCACAGATTGAAAATGTTGCCTTTAAACAAGGGCTACATGAATGAAGTTTCTTGGGCAGCAGACATCTGGATGCAGTTTTCCTCCTCAACTCTCATGCATGGAACTACCCCTCTGGGACAGGAATAAATATGACAGACAAAAACATAATAAATTCAGTTGAGAATTAAGCTTACATAGACTTCATTCCTCATTTCCCCAGCTGAAATAAATAAATGAACAAACATAAATAAATGAATTGCACATGGATACTGTGTGAGTTTTAATTTCAAGAAAATTAATGATAATGCAGTGAAATATTTACAATAAGCCCCTTGATCCAGGGTCCTGACATAGCTTATCTGTCATGAATCTTCAAGAGGAAATAGAACCCAAGAAATAATACAAATAAATCAACTGAAATTGAATATATATATATAATATATATATATATATTATATAATTTGTCCTGTGCCTACTTAAATACCTTTTGCAGAAAAAATACATTAGCAAGCTCCTTTGAGACTTTTTTCCACTTCTATTGTGTCAAGCTTGTTTTCTTCGATTTTTCCTTAGGACACGAACACCTTTTTGTGGTGCACCTGTTGCTGACTGGGGTGAAATGATCCCTTACTCTGAATATGAGCTTACCACTGCAAAGACAAGATGGAAAACGTGGCAACACTTTTCCACCGTGTGTTGAGGGGCATTTCTAACCTTAACAAACACTGTAATATGTCACTACATAATTTAGCCAGATGTTATGTCCCTTGGTTAACCAGTACCAAGGCAACCTGCTGTTCTGAAAGATTAAACTTCTGGGGTTTTTTCTGCAATATAGAACCTCTTTTCACCAGAATTTCATTTAGTATCAACTAGGAAATAGTAGATTTGGCTCCGTATGTTTTGTACTGATCTTTCTTAAAGAATATATATAAACATATTTTATTTATATGAACTACTAATTCTGTAGCCTTGTAAAAGTGCTTTTCTATCACATATCCTTTCTTATATTACGACTGCCCACACAATTCGCTGAAAAGGTGGTGACTAATTCACTGTACACTCCCTGTGTTTTGAACAAGACTAATGCACAAACAATTTTATTGTCCCTGATGATGCCTTTCATATTTCATCTCTTCCACATAATGGCTTTTATTTGTGGCAATGACATTCTAATGGTTTTCATGTTATTATAAAGACATTCAGAGGTGTTAACTGTGAAAGGAGTTATTCAACAGGAATAGCAGCAACTTACATTTAGGTTTTCTCATCTTGGGGGTATGAGTTTCCAGTTCTTTACTTCTCTGTGTTTGGTCTTTTCCTTTCATTGTGCTCTCTTGAAGAACACTTGATGATTTTGCTTGGGTCTAAACACATCAAATCCTTTCCAATTTCACTTTAATGTAAAAAATAGCCCGAAAAGGCTACTGATCTCAATAGTTTCTTCTCTCTTCAACAGTGGCAGACAGGATGAATCTCCTTTGAACCTGGCTCACCACAACTGTAAATTTCACAACATTTACGACACGACATTTGTTCGTGTCTCCAAGCCCAGAGTATGAGGTCCCTGCAGGTCTTTCTTCTTTTTGAGATCCCATTTTATTCCTTAAACACATCAGGATTTTGGCTCTGTTGTTTAATGGCTCATCTGTATTCAAAACCATCTCAGAATAGCTGTTTTCTACAAGGTTTTCACTTGGTTCCCTCCATTTTTATTTCTGTTTTCTTGCACTTAGAGGCACTGATATAAAGACATAGAAGCTAAAACCATCTCACGCAAGCAATGTCTATTGCACCACTTAATAAATCCCTCCTCAGAGGGAAGAATATAGGCTTCTGTGGAAAATATGGAGGACTGTCTTAAATTGATCATGATAGTGAGTTTAAATAGGCTTCCAGATGTCATATGGAACAGCAGAAACACATTCTTTTCCTGCTTTTGCAACCTTTTGTATGCTGGGAAACCTTCAGCAGAGTGATTGGAGCATACTGCTAAAGCTTGAATGGCCACAGTCCTACTCATTCCTCCTGCGCAAGTATTCATGCAGCTACGCAACAAAGCCAATTGTGGAGCTAGGCGACAGGAGGAAATGTGTAAAACAGTTATTTTTGATCTGCACAAGTTCCTTATTTAGCTAACCTTGTAGTCAGGCAGACAACTGTGCTGGAGCAAGGGAGTGGGTGAAAATCGTGGGTAACCGAGAGTGGGACTGATTCTTCTGACAGAAGGACTGGCTTACAGCAGCCTAAAATATCAACTGAACAGCAACATTAATTGAATGAAATGATTCAGCCCTCTTTGGAAGAGCTTTCAGCTGAATTACAGACAAGTGTTTGATATAAAATTATTGTGGGCATTGAGCAGGAATACTGAGGAAATAATCACTGTAAAATGAGTTGATAAAGCACGTATTCCCTATGCAAACAGTTCTTGAGTCAGGGCTGAAGAGATTTCCTGTTAAAAGATTTAATGATTTTTCACAAGTGTCACTCAAATGGGTTGTTACAGCTCTTGAGAATAGATTGAATTTCCACTGAGAGATTTCTGCTGTTTATGGAAGGAATTTAAAATTTACTGACTCTAAACTATTCATCTCCTAATTGCCTTGGTTCTAATTCAATGTTTCACCACTCCACTGAAATATCCCCAGAATACTGTATATCCCAGCACTTATTCTCTTAATCTCTTATTCATTTATTCCAACAATAGCTGGAATCAAGTATCAGCATTAAAATCAACCAAGCTTTTGCCTGAATGACTCCACTAATAAATGCCAAATAAGAATGCACACAGAGTTTATAAGAAGAGAAAAGAAAAAATTATCTTTCGCTAGCTGAAGGGTCACAATAGATATACACAGATTTAACTGCATTTGTACATTAATCACAGTCAAATTCAGCTTAGTTCCTCTTAGGTTTATTAAGTCTGTAAGACTTATAAGAATAAGTAGTAGAGGACCTGGTTACAAGCAAGCTCAAAGCTCATTTTATTACTAGAGGAGGGTATCCAATTAGAATTTTAATCTAGTTTTACTTATGTTGTTTGATTGCTTACGTTTAGTTGATTCTTTTTTCTGTTCCTGACCTTTTTGGCTTGAAGGTACGTCTTAGTGAATGCTAGTATGTCTCATATACATTTTCTAAGATGCAATTTTCTATAACTGGTTGATTATTAATTCCTCAACACTTATTTAAGATTCCAAACTGCCTCCCAGTGGTCGGGGGGAAAAATCATTTTAGGAACTGCAAACAAATCCTTGTAATAGTCTATTTGTATTTCCCTAACAAATAGCTATTTCAAAATAAAAATTGAGTACTTCTAGGGTAAATGTGGACTGTAGCAAAGGCTGTAAATAGCTCCTGTGTAGAGATTTCAGTAATCCTAAAATTCATCTTTTTAAAACTTGGTCTATTTAAATCTAGTACAACATTGCTGTATAATTTATAACCACTTTTTCCATATCCTAAATTGCTAATTTGCTTTTTTTTAATTCTCATTTGCAATTTTTCTATTAATTTGTAAACAACTTCTTTGAAGCAACATTTTTAGGCTGTTAGCTAAGCACTCATAAATGCTGGAGTTCAATTTGAAGACTGAATTTACAAAAATAATCCTTACTTGTGCATCTTCAGACTTGTGTAGGATCTGTTCCAGGAATCCCCTGCCAATGATCTCATATGTGGTTTATGTCTCTTCCTTGGGATATTTGAAGACATGCAGTGCAGCTACAGAGGAAAGAGGTTTTAGATGTCACTCACAAATTGAACTGTTCAGGTGCATTCACTGATTACCAGACATCAGCAAGCAAAACTGAGCCACAGGAATGTGGACTGGGATATGTAGGACCAGACACTCAAATGGTAAATGCCTGCACTCTGCAGCATTTCTCATTGCCTGCTAAACAGAAAAGTAAGTGGAATACAATGTAGAAGAAGACATCGAGTTGAATGGGAATGCTCTTCCAAGCAATTTTATCAGTAAAGTGACCTCTCTGAGACACTGGATTATGTTTTCATCTGTAAAATCACAGGCAGACATATTAAACTAAATACATACTAGGCTGTTTATTCTTTTTTTGCAGTCTTTTATCTTTAAAACGTGAACTGCACAGGATCCTCGGAAAGTAAAAAACCCAAACAAAGTGTGGCTCAAAGCCAGGTTGGAGAATGACAAGGAAAGAAGAGAGATCTATAAACTTAGGGAAAACTTTTTCCTAACGAGACCATACAACTGTGAGTATAACTTCACATTCCATTTGGATCCTTTTTACATGTGTTTTGAGCACAGTTCTCAGTGCAAAACAATTTTCTTTTTTCTTCAATACTGCATACCAACATGATACACAGCCTCCAGTGTCTAAATACTCCAGGGAACAGTTAGAACAATTCAGTGACTGCTGGTTCTGAGTAAGAGTTTTAATTGTTTTCAAATATTGTACTTGGGTTTTTATTCAACTTCTTAGTTATATTTTGTGGACATGGGGGAATGGAACAGTTGCATAAATACCAAACACATTTTTTCCACCACAGCTCTACCGGACCCCTATTTTTTATTATTATGAAACATCCACATTGGGAACTGAATCAAAAAGGAGTTTGTTTTGTAGGAAGATAACAAACCCCTTTTTCTTCTATTGCTTTGTTAGACAAATATATTTAAACCATTGTAATTGGTCTATGTGAAGGGAGGCTTTCTTTACTAAAGAAAGTAAAGAAAACAGAAAGACCTGTCTTTTATCACAACAAGGGCAGATGCAGCCTTCTGCAGTCATAACAAGGAGAGGCACTTCAAGATGAAAATTGGGTGGTTTTCTTTCTCACAAGATAAGTAGATGAAGACATGGCCTTGGGTCTTTTGTCAGACAGAAGCAGAACTCAAGCTGGAGCAGGGGGTTGGCAGTGCCATCATAGCTGCTGTCCCTCATTGCTCCCTGGTGGCTCTCAGATGCCACCCCACCCACCTGCAGCTTTCTGCAAATCCTTCTTCAGCTTTTGGGGGTTTGGCATAAAAGATATCCAGTGACAGAAAAAAGCTTCCTCCAGTCAAGTGCTTTCTGAAGGAGCATCCTCTCTTCGGCAGTGAGTTTACACACAGGAGCTTGAACTGAGACAACACCATTCCCATCACCAGGAGGTCATGCTGATCCGTGAAGGAGTTAGTCTCCTTTCTTCAGATGTGACTGACTTATGGGACCTGTGATTAAAAAGCAAAGGACAAAATACACTGGCTGTCACCTTGGATAGCAAGGAGAGTCATGCATCACAAACTCATATTCCAGCATGTACAAAGAGAGTCTTTAGGTCAACTGCACTGTCCTGAATTATAAGAACACTGTATGGGACAAACAATCACATGACAACTCTCTTGAATTTTTCCAGCCTCCCTCGGTCAGTCTTTTAACACTGGAAATGATGACCCTCCCCTAAGAGACAGTACAGGAGACCTGACTGTGAGTCTCATAGCCTGACACGTGCCTGTGCTTCCTGATTGCAGGAGACAGGATTGTTCCCATCCTGCAGCCACAGCCAGCACTTCATGCTGTTGATTCCTCTACTTCTGAGGATGAGGAAGGGCTCTTTCTTGGCCAGGCTAAACGTACCTGTGGGGTTGAGTGGGGCTGGGCAGAAGAGGATCTGTCTGTATGGTTATTGCTCCTTTATAGTATGTGACTGGAACACTGGGCAACACTAGCAGGGAAAGAAAAAGACTACAATCTTCTCAGCTCCTGAAATCCACTGTCAGCCCTGGTAATTACTCTGAGGTAAACATTTTCTACCTCGCGGAGGCATCACATGAGAAAAGACTGCTCCCAGCAAATCCAGAATTGAATAATCCCTTTTTTATGTTTCTTTATAGAGCGCATGTTCAAAATTACAACTCTACCACTTAACTATGTAGACTAATTTTGTGTAGTCCTGTCTCTGTGTATTTCTGTGGTGTTTTCTTTGGGTTTGTTGCAGTACAGGGCACACTCTGTATGCAGTTCAGTTTGCCAGAGCAGTAGCTCTCTAGAACTCGTAAAGCTTGGATGGAGGATGACTGGGTAGCGAGGGGAAAGTCATTCTTCCCGTTAATTTCTCTATCTCAATGCTTCATCTAAAGCTTTAGGACCAGTGTCCCTGCAGGAGGACATTCTCCATGCTGAGAAGGGGCTAGAAGAACAGCAGAGTGTTCCAGCAGCATGTTCAGCAACTGCTTTCTATTATGCAAGAGTTTAAAGGAATGTGAACAGTCGGCCGAAATCCTCCTCATGTGACCAAGATCACAGGAACAACCCGGAGCCAAATGAACAACTGAGCTCTTATGTGCTAGTACAAAGACCCAGCTAGAAAAGCATGGTGGAAGTCTAGTTTCAAAAACGGTGAATAGGATTTTAATCTCAGCAGGTTGCTCAGCTGGCTGCTTTTCAACTATGGAACAATATTTTAATTAAATTTCTACCTCACCATCTTTAGCACATTTTCCCTTTTCACTCAATATTTTTCATGAGATCCTTGAAAATTCATCTCTTTTACTTCTGTGAGCTTTAAAAAGCAGAGGGGGGAAAAAAATCCTATCTGCCCTATGAAATTTGTGATTGTTGGTTGTATGTGAGTGCTATGATTTTGTATTATAAGGTTAGGATAAGAATGGGTCTCCTATACAACAAAACAGATGGGTATGTCAGCTGAATCATCATAAAAATAAAAATCATAGCCATCGCCTGCAATGCAGAGATTTTGGAAAGGCTAAGGGCATAATTATAGGTTCATACAGAAGGGTCCAGATATAAACCATGTGGCACTATTTTAAAGGTGAATAATTTCTGTTTCTTTTGTGGAAAAGAAAACAGAAAAGCAGTTGTCTCCTGTTTCAGGTTCTCTTAGTTTTTTACCCTCAAATTGATAAGGACAGGCATATCAGTCATCTGTTTCTGTGCATTAAGCTATGTCTTCCTTTTGGCTATAAATAGGTTGTTGTATACTATCAGGTGTCAAGGCAAATCACTACTGTTTTAAATCTGGCCTTGAAAATAAATGGTGTGTGATGTATCCCTATTAATTGAAAATGTATTTTAGAAGACAATTTTCAAAGTTTGTAATGGGGAAGTTGTTTATCATGTTACATGTTTGTTACTTGTCCTAAAGATGGAAGTCTTGTTTATGAATCAAAAATTTTGATTTTTCTTTTAAGAAAACAAAATTTTAATGTGTGTATTTTATGCTAGCATTTATTTGCACACATATATATTATGCAATATAATATATAATTTTATACTTAACCATGGTAGATATGCAAAAATAGAACAAACCTCTTCTGTGTTGGGGATRCTACAGATTTAAACTACACCTAATAGTCTGAGGATCATAAGGATTTGAGGAGGTAATATCTGTATGTTCTCTTCTACAAAGTGCATAATTGCAGCGTAACAGCCCCCCTCAGAGAATTAAAAGCTTGTTTCTGATACCCCCACCATCTGGTCAGGAATAATGAGTAAAAATGGTAAGCAGTATCCTTAAATGTTAGATAAAGTGCTTACAAATTCTTAAAGCAAAAAGTACCATTTCCAAGGAAAATATTCAGAAGTTCTTTGCACTTTGCAGTTTGTTGCAACCAAAATGACACTTTTCTCTAAGCCATGGAAAAATTGCATTTCTCTTCACTTGTAAGAGAAAGGAGTTCCTGAACTTGCCAAGCAACAGATATCAGCACGGATAGCAAGGAGGTTTCTTGGGCAGTGATAGAACAGAGTAAACTGGAAACAGGAAGATCAAATCTCCAAAAATGCCTTTTGCTGCTGGCTGCCTGCCTTTGGAATTCAGATTTTATCTGTCCTCAGACTGTGCTGTGCTCAACATGGCAGAAACAAAACTCAAAAGAGGAGAGGACTACAGTTCAAAGAAATCAAATAATAGATAGTTAAAATAAGTTTGTAAATGTTATCTTGTCAATATCTGGTCAGAAAGAGTAAATTATTTAGTCTGTTTTAGACTAAATCTCTGGGATGGTAAAATGAGTTCAAATCTCTTGTCAGCAACGGATTACAAAATAGTAAAATATAATCCTAACAGCATAGTAACTAACCAGCTATTCATAGAACTGCTTACCTTTCTTTAAAAATTGCTCTGTAAAAACAGTGTAAGTGGTGAGATAAGACTGTAGAAAATCTTATTACAGGGTTGCTTTTCTCTGGCAAACATGGGTTTTAGATAAAATACCGCTCTTTTTGTGTGTAAAAGTGTATTCATTTTTGGACCGAGCAGACCAGAAGGCTGCCCTCCCAAGTATGAGTCAGACCACAGCAATTTTAAAACTTACTGTAGGTTCAAAGAGGAAAAGTTTCAGATTACTCTGATTTTCAGATACTTGTTTATGCTACATATAAAGGTTATTTTAAAATTTAACCACTCTTTGTAATGTGTTTTGTTTTTTTTTTAATTATTATTATTGTTCCCTCAGATGAAGTATAATGGTTGATGAAAACTGAAGGCTAGCTGATGTGTAGGGCTCCTCTTTAATCTCGTTTGGTGACCAGTTAATTTTGCCTCAGCTCTATACTGTCACATTGATCATTTATTCTTTCTAGTCTTGTGAGTTTGGTCAGCCTGATGATTCAGAAATTAGCAAACACACACGCATGCTTCACCTCCTTTCTCACTGTGAATGGTTTTTTTGTAAGCTTCCTGCTTCCAGCCACACAATAGGATTTTAAGCATCTGTTCACAGTTATGAAAAAAGTGATTTTTTTAATCAGAAAAATTAACTAGGAAGGGAAGGGGGTTGGTGTTTTGAATCTTACAGCTGAAAGTATTCTCACTACCATGTAAATAAGCAGTATGTCTCAGTAAGTGGACTAAACCTCAGTTAGCTACAGAAAGGCAGGTACATCAGCATCTTTTTACTGTGCATTGCAGTAGCTGCTTTCATGGCAATACAAGCTTTTAAAAATTAATTTGCAGTATCAAACTATTTTGTTCTCAGCAAGTAAGTGCATTCATAGCTAGGCTACTTCTGTTTTTTACAGAAAACTTGTTTTTCTAATATGCCTAACCTGCATTGTAGTTGGCTTCTTATCATGCTGGAAGGGCTCTGGTCCACTGGTGCTAGCGACAATAACAGAATACAGCTATGTGAGACAATGTGATCAAAACAGTTTAATAATTGAAACAAAATAAAATTGAATTATGCCCAGACGGTCTCCCAGAAGAAATCAGCACCTTCAGCCAGCTCCCAGGTCTGGGCCAGCCTCCCATCCAACTCTCACTCTCCCTACTCCACAGGACAGGTGAACAAATACGAAGAGAAACACCATACATTAAGACAAAGACTGGGAGACCAGTCCA
>VKON01000298.1:180897-224919 GCA_009741485.1 Malurus cyaneus samueli | reverse complement strand
CCATAGACTTCACTGAGCAAGTCCTGCATCTAATTTTGAAATGGGCTGTTATGCCTTCAAATGTGTGTTGTCTCATATTTGTTCCAGTATTTAATTATATGTCCTGTTAAAACAGCGATTCCTGCATGAACCTACCTGATACTGACAGACACTGAAACTCATTACAACTTCACCTCCAAGACAAAAGTGGCACAGCTGCAGCTGAGAGAGTCAGTAGCACCACCATGAATCCACTCGTCCTCGTCTCAGAGGTTTCTTTTGTTTATAGGACTGCAGCATTCCTGCAAAGGCATCTGTTGCTGAGTGTTGCTGTCATGCTCTTGCAAAAGTGATGATGTATTTCCTTGTATTTGCATGACTCATTTTGAAGAGTCATTAAATTTGCACCCTGAAGATGTGCAGGAAGTGGGGAAATAACTGTTGTGTGGAAGTGGTTCTGCCTCTGCCTAATGAGACCACTTTTCAATTAGATGTACTCCTCCAGTCTGCTGGGTGCCTGCTGCCATTATCTCCACTTGTAACTTTACCTTCCAAGACTGCAGTTTTTCCTACTGTTGCTGTAATGAGACACAGCCTTCACTGCTGCTGTGGGTAAAGAGGTGTGTTGATTACTGACACGACATGCTCACTTTTCCTTGCAGCATTCTCCTCCAAGTGTTCCTGTACACAGCATCTCAGAACAGTAAATTACTGGCAGAACTTGGTCTGTAGCTCTCAATTTTATTCAGTTTCCTCCAGCACCCTATTCCAGTATTTGAGGTATATCAATGTGATAATCTCATTGCTCATAAAAATCATATGGTTTTTTGATAGTGCAAGGTGGTCTCTGGGCTACTTTCCAAATGCCACTGTTCCTTAACTTGCAAAAATCTCGACACTTTATAAATGAAAGTGATGAAAAAGTATGTAAATTAGAAATTAAAAATTAACAAATCTATGTATTTATTCAAGGCACAAATAGACTTTCTGAGTTAAGGATGAGGCTTGTTTATTTTGCAGTTTTTACTTCTGTTTAGGTTTTCCCATGTGACTAAAACATGGAACATATGAAGTAGTTTTCCAGCTAACAAATTACTACTACTACTATGACCCTCTTATAAATGTACCCAGAAGATAAAAGAAGCATTTAAACAGACTTCTCATGAGTTTGGACAATTCTTTACACACTAATGACTAATTACCCCTATTTAATGCAACATTTTCTAGAATGTTAAACTGTTTTTTTAGTATTAATTAATTTTGTATGAGCTTTGAATGTGCTGTGTATGTGTGCTATTCATCGATGTATGCTCCACTTGGGAAACTCAAGGCTTCCTTTTTATTTTTAAGACTTTTTTTTTTTTTTTTTTTTTTTTTTTTTTTTTTTAGTACCTTTTTCTTTGTTTCAGGTTGTGCTGGTGCTCAGGGGATAAAGGTCCATTCTAAACAATGAAGAAATCATTAATCCTGTTGACACCCTCCTGGAAGAAGTGAGCTGGTTGTTCTCCAGCTGGGAAAATTGGTTTAAAAGATCACACAACAACCTAGTCACTCTAGGCAAGCAGTGATGCAGATCAAGTCACCCCAGGCACAGCAGCCAGGAGGTGCTGAAAGTGCCAGGGAGAATGAGGGTAGTCTGCTGACCTCAGGTGTCACTTCATAGCACATTCAGGGGGAGCATGACTCAGAGCACAGGAGTCTACATCTTAGCATGTGTCTCACCAGTAATCTGTGGCTGCTCCCAGTATTGTAAGTAAACTGCAATTGGCTTTGTAAAGCTCTGGAAAGACTACTTCAGTCTGTATTCCCACCGTACTGCTCAGGGAGTTGGCCAAACTGGAGCTGACACCTCCCTTTCCTCTTTTATGGCCCTCGCCTATGGATACCATGGCTTCTGTCTCTTAAGCCCTCCTCACTGACAAAACAATGGATGTGGTCTCCTTTTCTCCCTAATACTTCCTAGCTCATTAGGAACTTTGGGACTGAAGGAAACTGGAATTGCTCCAGAAAGACAAATTCTTTGCTTTTCCTACGCCAAAGACTAAACAATTTTTAAGGACCACTGAATCACTGTGAATACAAATAAATCAATCTTTTTCTGAAGTCTTTATGTTGAAGGATAATGTTGTACTGTCAAAAAAATAGCAAATTTTAAAAATAACCTCTTGGAGAAGAAACAGTGCATCTAGAAGAAAATGTGTGTGTTCTGTTCATGCTGTCATCATCCTGCAGCTAGTAAAATAGTAGTCATCTTTTGATTCATGTGCAGGGATGAAGGCACTCTATTCACATTGAAAAAAATGCCTTATAATGGGCAGATTATTTAAATAAATAACTTCCCAGGGCTTGTTAGAACTATACTTGAGCACAAATATCCATCCACTTAGAAAATAATTACTCAGTATGATACTTCTATTCACATATGCACAGGTATTCCTTACCAGTGGTGTTCTTGAATAAATTGGTGTCTGGGTTGTCAGAATTCCTGCTACATTTCCTTTCACTGTTCATCCTTGTTTAATCTCCAGTCTGTGACACTTGAAGCAAACTGCAACCACAGAAAGCCCCCAATCTGAGGTTGCACAGGTTTTCCCCACTACATACAGGCATAAAATAGGTAAAAAAGATACAAATCTAAAGCTTCATTAAAAATTTTAAATCACATTGATAAACAGTAATAGCTGTCATTATGCATTAAATCCATACCTATGTGAATATATACTTGAGCTAAATATGTGTATGAATTTTCTTTCCCTTCTTTGCTTATATTTAATCTTACTTCTCTTTTTGTTCTGTCACAAAAAGCAAATAGTGAAATTCTAAACCTATTAAAATTTTTGGCAAAACTCCCAAGTCTCATGGAGCCAGGATTTTACTCAGGTTTCAATCTGGTTGACTAATTTTCATTTTAATAGTATCACATTGTATCATTTTTCCTGTGTTGTTTTCATGCCATATACCTTTATAAAAGCTTGCATTTGAGTTAGCTAGCATACAACTTGTAAGAACATGTTTATAGGAAAATAATCTGAATATTATTTTGCTGGATTTAAAATAGAAGACGTGAGCTGCAGTCCTTTGTGCTCTTCTGATTTATATTCAAAAGCATTTGAAACCTCTTTTGATTTCTCACAACAATGTGTGTCTATTACTTTCAGCATATTTCATGCAAAATGTCCTCAGCATTTTCCACCTAAATCCCGTGCCTTACTTGCATTTATAAGGATGCTTCTTCTTGTTAGGTCTTTTCAATTTCTCCACAATCCCAAGACATGCTTTGATCACTTTGGAGTTAGTGACAAGGTACACTCAAACTCTTCTCATGCAAAAGAATGAGCAAGGCTGTAAATAGAGATAAAGAACAGTTATCACAAAAGCATTGATAGAGTTATTCTGCTCAACAGGATGTATATACCACATAAAAGGCAGTACAGAACTAGGACCTGTGAAACAAATAAGAATATTATCAGGTTCTATTTTTAAAAGAGAAAGATGTCACTGGATCAAGGAGCAGGTAATTCAGATTACTGCATGCATATATGAATCTGCATCTCCTTGTGTCTCTGACGGATTTCCAGATTCAATGACTTTATACTAAGACTAGAATAGTGAATGGAGCATTTGAATAGAGCATTGAATGGAGCACTGATAGTTTGATCCTTATGCTGCATGCTTTTTCACAACAAATACAGCTTCAAGTGGGAAATGTTGCTCCTCCTTGAATTTATAACAGAAGTTGTATACTGGGGTTCTTTAATTCTGTTTTCTGATGTTTGTGCAAAAACTTACTAGTATTTTTATTATATATGCCAGACCTCATTTTTAAAAAATTAGTTACCTGTCTTTCTAGCTTATATTATATATATATATATATATATATATATAAATCTTAACTTGCTTGAAAACTTCACCATGAAGTTCATCACTACATTTGCCATTAAGCAAATGGTAGGCAGTTAATGAGTTAGACAAACAAAACTCCCACTGAAAATTTCAGTGAAGGGGAGGTTCACTAAAGTTCTCTCCAGTGACTAAGAGTGAAAATATTCTTGACAACCATGTAGGGTGGAGATGAGCTTGATGTCCCTGGAATTATCCCTTACTACTTCATTCATGCCATTTCAGTCCAAAATACACTGCAGTAACATTTAGTTGGCAATTTAAATCACTTGCATAATTTTTCTGTTGCGTTACAACATTAAAGTTTTTTCCTATTTTTCCAAACAATCTTCACTAAACTGTAGAAAATTTAGCTGGGAAAAGCCATCATGCTGTACCTAACTTTTTCTTGGCATTTTTCTTTTGCAACCATCTTCAGTGTTTATGTGATTCCACTTCTTAATCGATTTTTTTCTGTGTTGACTTACATCCAAGTTTTTATTACTCCCCAAATAATACTTCATCTGCTGCAATCTAAGTAAATTACATCTGATTTTTCCCTTGTTTCTTCCACAGTGGCACTTGGCCTTTTTGGCCCTGTGTGAGACCATTCAAGCAGGAATTTAAATCGTATATCTACTTAAGCATTAAGACACAATGTCTACCACCTGAAACTGCACTTACCTATGCTTGTGCTTGTTTTCATGCCTTATTTCTCAAGTGGTAGAAAAGGAATGAAGCAAAACTTTGTTTCCAATATGTTTGATTGTGACAGAAAAGCAGAAGGTGGCACAAAGAGTGTGCAATATGAATAGCTGAATTTAGCAAATTAATCTTCAGATGTGCATTGCCATTTTCGTGGAAAGGTGAATACATAAATAATAATACAGGAGATGAAGCCTGCCATGCTCCTGGGGGAAAAGAATGACAAGTTTTAGCCCTGATGAAAAGAATGTGATATCTGGTTGGGATGGAGCTATTTGTCTCAGAGCAGCCTTCACAATGCTAAGCTTTGTATTTGTGGTTAGAACAGTACTGAAAACACACCAGTGTTTTGGCTACTGCTGAGCAGTGCTTGAACAGCATCAAGGTTTTCTCTCCAACAACCTTCAACCACCAGAAAAGGGCAGTATGCTGCAGGTGAGCAAGAATTGGCAAGGGACAGCAGCTCCCAACTGATGGAAGAGAGATCCTGAATCATGCAAAATCCTGCTCAGCAATAAAAAGCGGGGAAAGAAGAAGCAGGAGCTGATATTGGTCACTGTGTTGCTGGTCTTTCCAAACAACCCTGCAAAAGCTGAGGCCTGGCTCCTAAGGCAATGGACAGACATCTGCCTGACAAGGGGAAGCAGGGAATAATTTTTCTTTTTTTGCTGTGTTTCCATGTGCAGCTTTTGCTTTTTTTGGTTAAACTGCTTTTATCTCAGACAATGAACTTTTCCATCTTATTTCCTCCTGCTATCTTTTGAGGAGGAGTGAGAGAGCAGCTGAGAGGGCTTCTGGCAGTCATACAAGGCAAAGTACATGTATTACTTCTTGATCTCATTTATCCTTTTTTTGAAGTACTTGGAAAAGGCATGGCATTTGTACATGTTGTTCGACAACTCTTAATACTACTGTTGTACTAAAAAAATATTGTACCATGCTGAATACAGCACAGAGCCATTAGGCTAAAGGAGCAAGAGATTTGATACACTGCTTAACACATCACCTGAACAGGTATTTATTTTCTGGGTCATAAAAGTAATTACACACCAGAGGCAGTCCTTGACAGGTTTCAAGGTAGGATGGTGGTAATTCAATATAATTGAATTTATTTGCAAGTTTTTTAATCTTTCACTTATAACACTAATTAATTTGAACAGAAAAAATAGAAACATGAATTCTGCAGTAAATGAAAGCCCAACTGTATTGATTGATTTCTGTTGTGGTTATAAAATCCCAGGAGTGGTAAATGATCAGAATTATACAATGTTACTTCGACACAGGTGAAGGATCGATGAGGCTGGTTGAGGAAAACATGAGCTGGGCCATTTGCCTATCTTGAATCCGGCTCAAACAAGACTAAACAACAGAACAATGTCTGGAGTGGAGAGGCTGAATGTGCAGTTTCAATGAAGCACAGAAAAATACCACACATTTGTACCAGCCAATCGTTATATTCCCTTCACCAGGACAGAAGAACTCTGGTTCATTAAGAAGATAACGATGAACGCAAAAATCTACTGATGAAGGTCAGTCAGCCTTTTCTGCAATCTCAGTATGTGAAGGAGGACCAAGTGTTTATTCTACCTCTCTTGTCAGCTATAAATCCTGACCAAAAGTAACTGAGACCCTCATTAAACTCATTGTCTGACTAACTTAAGCACCCTTTGGGATGCAAATGAAGGAGAACATGCATTTGCAATGCAGGTGCAACCACATCCACCAAACCCCAGCTGTTCCATCCCTTTGGGAGGCACCAAAATTTATAGTATAAAAGGTGGGCTTCAGACCAGAAGAGATTGGAGTATGGAAAACACCTCTGGAGGGGGAAAAAAAAAACCTCTGGAGGACAAAAACATCACTGGAAAAGGAAGATACCTCTGCCTGCTTGGCATGGATTGGCAGACTGTGTCTCTCCCCTTCCTCCTCTCCTGAAGGGATGCCTTTAGGTGAGCTTCACACCTCCAACTGCATTGTAGCACACCTGAGCATATTCATTTTCATATATGCACCATTATTAGAATATCTCTTATGATGCGTTCTGGTGGGACACACATTGACACTCTGTATTCAGTGCCCTTATCACGGGCAATCCTGAACATGCCCTTCTGAAGCTTCAATAACCTTATTCTGTGAATCTGAATGTGCACAGCGCTTTAGAGGGACAAACAGATCTGTAGTGTTGGACGGGCAAACTGCACCTGGGTTTCAAGTTCTTATTTTGAATTTAATCAGACTTAGAGCGCTAAATTAGTTTTAATCAGAAATTAAGCCCAGCCACACTCAGGCCCTCTGATCTCTGAAGGCCAACGGGAACTCAAGGGGTCTCATTTTCTGTTAAATTCCCATACCTTAACGTGTCACCAGGTAATTTTGTGTGGGAGCTGTTAATTTACTGGCTTTGAAGCACTTGCAAGTTGACCTAAGTATAATTACAATATTGTAATAGTATTTAGATTATATTAGACCATGCTGGATTGATGTGCTTAGTAAATCAAACAGCCAAATAAACAAATATTTCAAAATTGTATACTTTTCCTTTATTTTATGTTTTTCCAAGTGCAATGTTAGAAAGCATCAAAATCAGGTATTAGTGTATTCAGAAATATGTAGTTTCTTCGAATATTGTCTGAAGCAGATATATTTTAGATATACTTTTTTATTTTATTACACATATTAAAAAGCAGATTGTCTTGCATTTAAGTACAGATGACTGCATCTTGGAGCAAGTATATGCAAATTGTGCAAGTCAGTCTTCATAACTAGGTTAAATATCTAAGAGCTAATTAACAATTCTTTACCAATAAGTAAAGCTAATCCAACCCAAGAAAATTATGTCTCATTTTTCACCATCTTCATTCATCTCTTAGCCTTCTTACCTAGAGTGAACTGATCATAATTAGGTCAAGTTACTTTTACGTACTTTTTGCAGCACTACGTGCTGTTACAAATACTTGCTCTGAGATACAAGCATTTGTTCTTTCCTTTAAATTCAGCACACTGTAATAAAAGATGCATTGGTGAATGCACATGTATTCAAATAATTGACCAAAAAGATCTTTTTTTCCGTCTTCATACTGTTTTGGAGTTAAATTAACCAGATACACCGCTGCTGTCAGAAGAAGCAGTCCAACCATTTATTTTTCTTCTTATCTCCTCCCCACCCTTCCTAGTAAGCTGATCCAAATAAAAAAATCCCATTTTGTTTTTCTACAGATATGTTTTCAGTAAAAAGGCATCTCCCACTCATCACACAACTTCACTGTCACTAGATCCAACACAGGGTAATCGTAGGAGTGCACATCAAAAGGGCAGAAAAAAGACAAGACCAGTTTACAACAGCATAGCTTCAGCTTAATTTGAACCAGTCCTGAAGCATCTTCTGAGAATGAAAGATGTGGATAGGGTAATTCACACTCATTTTTTACTTCTTTCAAGCTCACATTAATTTTTGACTGCCTAGCAAAGTGACTGTCTGTAGGCTTGTCAGATCTATTGAGTTTACCGATTGTACATGGACATCCCGAGTGTAGACGTTCTGTGATTTCGCTGGTCATAAACTTTTGTTGTTGTGCAAGCATTTTCAGGCCTTTAGGCTCTTCCTGAGAAAACTATGAACTGAAACCAAGCACCTCTGTCTCACCTCTTCTCACTGCCTTTTTCCTGAATGATTTACTGAATTTGTAACTGTTCTTTACCATGTTATCATTAAACAACTGCTAAATAGAAAAGTGGAATCAAGTAGCAGTATTGAAATCTTGTTTTTCAAATAAACCAAACTTCTCAGATCTCCCCATATCATAGGCAGGCTGTTCCTTGTTTGCATCTTGATGATTGATTCAGGCAGTTAACTCTCCATAATTAAATAACAGTGCAAGACTCCACAATTATCTCTACAGTTACTTTACTTTTTAAAAAAAGGCACAGGTTCAGGATGTCAGCCATGGGAATAGTACATCTTCTTGCTACTGGGGTGAAAATCCAATGAACCTGGCCAGACACTTCTGCGTCAATTTGTTCTGGGCTACAATGAGATGATGAGGAGGTTTTTGCTGTGAGTACTCTTATACAATACAGATAATAATGCTGTCTCACATCTACTTTTTAGAAAACATGTGCAAGATGAAGCTTTGATCTGCTACTAATAGAAGATATTGGATACTACTGTTAACTCATAAAGTATCCTGTTTACTACATGGTATAGATTACAAATGATATGTAAATGAAGGTAAGTTTAGGAGATAGAGGTGTATTTGAAGATTTTGTTTTTAAAGCTGTTACCAAAGATATGATCTCTCATCTATAATTTAGAATAATAGAATCATTTAGGTCGGAAAAGCTCTTTAAGCTCATTGAGTTCAATCATTAATGTGACACAAAGAAGTCCACCACAAAACCATGTACTTAACTGCCACATTTGCATGTCTTTTAAATATGTCCAGAGAGGGTGACTCAACCATTTTGCTGGGCAGCCTGTTCCAGTGCTTGATGACTCTTTCAAGGAAGAAATTTTTCCTAATATCCAATCTAAATATCCCCCAGCACAACTTAAGCCCATTTCCTCTTGTTCTGTTACTGGTTACCTGGGAGAGAAGAGATCAAAGCCCACCAATTAGAACCCCCTTTCAGAGAGCAAAAAGATCACCCTTGAGTCTTCTTTCCTCCAGCATAAACACCTCCAGCTCCCTCAGCTGCCCGTCAGTGGGCTTGTGCTCCAGACCCATCATCAGCTCCATTGCCCTTTTCTGGACATGCTCCAGCCACTCAATGTCTTTCTGGGATTGAGGGGCCCAGAACTGAGCACAGGATTTGAGGTGTGACCTCACCAAGTTTCTTGGAACAAGTGGATAGCATTGATTCACACAAAATTACAGTCCGCAAATGCTATACCATGAATAGTCCTGGGGACATTGGAATATGGAGATAAAATTACTCAAAAACACGTTGTCAGAACTGAGCTATTTTGGCCAACTGAGTTGAAATGGCTGGCAGAGTAGAAGTACAACAGAAAGATGTATCCCTGTGCTTCAAAACTCATACATACTATGCTGAGGCAAGTTCTCAATTTCTTGGGAAAAAATAGGTTTGCAAGGCAGGAATGCATTCCTCCACTGTTATTTGTGAAACCATAGTGTCTGAAAAAATGTAAATATTCAGCTAGTGAGATTAAATTGAAGTAAAAGAGCATCTTTGGTGAAGTATTAGCTGTCTCCCAAATTAGGAAAGTCATGCTGAATACTCCTCTCATTCTAGGAAGTTCTTATTTTCCTGTCTCATCTTTGACATCTCTCAGCTCTATTTTAACAGCCATGTGTAAAACATTAATATGTATCTTCTTTTGAAATGCATAGTAGCTTATATTCTTGGTGCCACTTTTAAATATGATATCGCTTAAACATATTCACCATATGTGTCAATCCATTTGTGACTCACTGGAAGACTGAAGATTTCTGTAGGTACTCTTGTAATTAAGTGTAGAGACCTCCCTCATTTTCTTTACTGCTCATCCCATAACATGAGTTTCCCACCTTTATCCTTCTTCTAGCACCATCTCCTTATTTTTGTAATATAAAGTGAATTCAAAACCATTTTTCTGGCAGTATCACAATGTCAAGGTATGGAAGAATATAATGACAGCCACATCTCTAAAGTGGTTATTTTTTTTTTTCTCCAAAGACGTCTGGAGCATAAACTCTATAGACTCCCAGATATGGAAGTGTAGGAATACTTTCTGGGCAAGCCACTTGAAAAGACTGGAAAGGCACTGTGCATTGCCATCATAAATATGTTTCCAGAGTTTAAACACTCAACAGAGGCACTCTGAAGGCAATTCTACAGTTCTCATACATTAGCCATCCAGACTTCGGGAGATAGGAAAATGTTGCTGGCTTCCTCCTGCTTGACTACACATATTTTGCACTGCAAAATAATCCAGGGTACACAGAAGGATACTCTCAGGTCCCATTCAGCTGGGATATAGTCTGGACCCAGTTAAATGTTTTTAAGGTTTCCCCATCAGGATGTACTTAGTGTTCTTCAAATCTATTCAAGCAAGTCTCACAATAGCCTTCTCCAGTATTAGTCAGACCTGCAGATTTGATACTTGAAAGCTCTTTATCCGTTAACCAACCCTGTGTATTTGCGTCTGTATGTGAAAAGGGTTTATTTTCAAGTTGATACTCTAGAGACATTACAATTCAGTCTTCCTACAAGGATACATTCTTTTTTTCCATATGATAATAGGTATATCATATCATATTAAGCATAAGAAAGTAGACTTTCAATCAGACAAAAGGTCTCCACTCCATCCTATAAATAAAGCTTCATCCCTTTCTTCCATCCCTTGTTCACTACTGAATCACATTGATTAAACTATTAAAAATATTGAACACTAAAAAAATACAGAACTAAGTTTCAACTTACTAATTGTTTTCTGTCCTTTCTGATTTAGAGAAGTGTAGCCAATCCACATTTCTTTCACTGAATCTTAAGCAATATAGAAGTGCCTTAAAAAATTTAAGCCTTTCTGCACAGATGGCAAGAGTATGTAATGAAAATCTGAAATTATTCAGGCCTGGGTGAGAATTGCCTGACTTTGTGCATTTACTAAAACCTGTTTATTGCAGGATTATGATGATTTTGAAGTCAAAGATTTGGATAGAATATAACTTCTTATATTCTGCAAGTTATATATTCCAATAATAGGTTCTGGATGAGATTCACAAATAATTACAAACTCTAATTTAGATATTGTATCTTCAATAAACAGCAACTTCAAAATTATACGCTACCAGTAACAAAATAGTTACTTAATGTATGCAAATTAGCCACA
The DNA here is from genome assembly GCA_009741485.1 of Malurus cyaneus samueli. Taxonomy (NCBI): domain Eukaryota; kingdom Metazoa; phylum Chordata; class Aves; order Passeriformes; family Maluridae; genus Malurus; species Malurus cyaneus. The sequence continues at coordinate 213,524 of VKON01000298.1, read as the reverse complement.
TTAGCTATCTTAAAAAATGACTGTATAATTAATTACATTGCTTCTTATTTTTCTCACACTCCTTGATCAGTTGAGGTGAACCCAAACAGCTCAAAACACAAGAATGAAACTGGTTCCCACACCTATAATTAAAGAGTTGGTACAGAAGGAAAAATATATTTTCAACTAATGTGGTTGCCTGTAGTTGAATTATTCTTAGAGCCTGCTGGTGTGAACACTTTCCTGGAAGGATGTGGAAGAAAGGAACAGCTGTCTATAGAGCAAAAGTTACATCTTGTTGGAGAGACTAGTTTAATGCTCTGAAATAATTCTGAACAATATTTTTGGTACCTATTAGCTAGAGACAGTGTAGATAATACTTTTCCTATCTTACTACACCTTTCTTTTTTTATATTATTATACTGTTTTGACTTTACTAGAATATGGTAGGATGAATTTCCCTGAAATTTATTTATAGGAAAATAATGCTTCTGTCTCATGAGTTTATAGAAGTTTTCAAAAGTTGTTTAAGAAAGTTCAGAATAGCTTCAACAGAGAAGAATGCTCAGCCCTGAAGGAGAAGACATTAAATAACTAGGATTTTCTTAATAGGATAGTAAAGAAATGCTTAATATGTTCATAGAGAAAATTATGTGGGAGGGGACATCTGAAGTGCTCAAGGTGGTGCTAACTTCAGACTTAGACAGGGTTTCTCAGGGACTTGTCCAGTTTTGAGAATGTCTGAAGATGGAAATTCCACAGTTTCTGGGAAGCTCATTTTCTTCACCAGAAACCAGCTGTTGTTTATATTGAACCAGAATTTTCACTTCTGTAATTTAAGACTGCTGTCTCCAGTCCCTTTGCTGTGTACCTCTGAGTAGTGTTTGGGTGGTTAAAACTACAGCGCACCCAACCACCTTGAAGAAACTGCTTACAAGCACAAGTTTAGATATCACATAATTAAAGCAAAGAACATACACATGGCAAGAAAGAGCTCCCCATTTTTCCATTTCCATTTGTGAACAGCCAAAGCAAATTTTCAATAAGGTAGTTACACTGCAACAGGCATACACTAGCATAAATAATCTGACAACTCATCATATGCCTTATCTGGGTAAATAGGTATCTTGTAGATAGATCAAGAGATCTGCCTCTGTCTCTGGTAAAATAAGAGACTTTAACCTCAACATCCCTTTTGTCCTCATTCAGCACCCCCATTTCACACAACAGCACTGCGGCTGGTTGGACAAGTTTAATTAATTATCATGTGAGAACATGCATCTGTGTTTCAACTACACTTTCACTACAATTCAGACTTAGTGGAGGAGTCTTAAGAGAGTTGTGTTCCAGTCAAGTGAAGTAACAGACATTCTCATAAGAGGTCCCGATTTATTTATTTGCAGTCTTATTTCCTCTTATATTTATCCCTTTTTGAACATTCCCTTTGGTACACAGATCTCTATATTTGAAACAATATTGCAACCCTGGCAGCAAAGCTCAGGATGAGACCTTATAGGAAGCAAAGTTCTATTTATTTTACAATAAAATGGATGTCATGCACACTGTCATATCTACACACTCACGAGAACCAAGAAGGGCCTGTCCAAGAGCTGTGTCATCTGTCAAGCATCAAGTGCCATTTAGTGTGCCGCCGAGTGTCTTTACAGGATTCCGAAAATGATGCAAAGGGCAAGGTACATAGCCTATCAAGCCTCCTTTGTCATAAAAGCTACTATATTCCTCATTACCCATTTGTCCACTGGTTCCAGTTACATTTAGCATCTGTGTGTCTACTTTTAAATTCCTTTATCTATTTTGCCAGTTACTCGTTAAGCTCTATTTAGCAACTTCAAGGGGAAATAAAAATTTCTACTCTCTGCATTGTCTGTGTTGTCTGTCAACAAGCATGAAGACAGAGGCAGCAATAGCTTCAGCCCCACTACTGCCACACATGTAGCTGCAATCTAAATCCCCAGCTGGCATTCCCTCCTCCCATCAACAGGATTCATGTTGATGCTGATATTGGGCAATCCATGTTACTTGCCTCCTCTGATTCGTAAGTTGTCTACACAAGAAAGGAAGATTTATTTTTTACCTATATGATTAAAAATGTTATCTTCAGATTCTCTGGAATCACAGAAAAAAAACAAAACTTCAAGGATAAACTTCATCCACCCTGCTATAGTACATAAAAACCCTGTCTTGAATTCCAAGATATTCGGGTACTATACTGTTGCAAAGATTGAAAATTTCTGAAAGCAGTTACAACTTCATTGAATGGCAAGATTTTCTGGGGGTTAACTGTAAACCTCTCCTAACATCAGGAACTTATAAATTATTTTTCTTTCTTAGTGAAACCAAATCCACTTCAGATCGAAACCAGGAAAAATCTACCTCAGTATTTTTCAAGCAATTTTCTTTCTGCATTTTCTTTGCTCTCTGCAGTATCCTTGTTGATAGGCTGGCTGGTTTATTTCAGATTCAGATTTAACTCATTAAAAACTCAAGCTAGAACGGTTTGAAGCAACTTTCCTATATTTTTCAATATTGACTTAAATTCCATGGAATATTATTCATTTTTCCCAATATAACATGATTTCATACTGTATATTTTTTTATCACTGTAGAAGAGAATTAAAGTAAAACAAAACAAAACCAACTACCAACCAAAAAAAAAAAAAAAAAAAGCCAAATAACCACAAAAAGGGAAAAAAGCAAAAAACTCTGATATAACAGGAATATGTTTTGCACAATGAAACACTTGAATGATAATCCTTCGTGTTTGTTTAAAACATGACATATTGCTTTGTAACCCGTCTGTATTATAGATTCTTCAGGGTGTAGAAAATAGCATAAAGAGTAAACTAATCAACTCTGGTAACAAGAGTTGATCAGCTCTGGTAACAAGATGTGTTCCCAGATCACAAATTCATATATTGGATGTGAAACAGCATAGTAAAATCCTGTCAGTCATTGCTCAGCATATTGTAAAAATGCATGTTTATGGAAGGCTGAAGCATATGCATTTTAGAGCTATCTGCTTACCTGTGAGATGTTCATGCGAATTTTGATTTTAAACATACACAGTACATGGAAATATTCAAGATATTTAAAACATACCGGAATGCACAGGAAAAAAAAAATTGGAAGAAACTGTCCTGCAGTTATAATAAACACTAAATACTATCACTTGGAGATTGTGGTGATCATTACCTATCTGTTTTCTGGAATTGAACCTAGATGCCACATTTTCATAGTTTCCTTCTGAGTTGAGAAGGAAGGAAAAGATTTAACATGAAGATGCTGAGAATTTCTGTGAGTTAATGAGCTCTTAAATCTTCATGAGACTTACAAAGTGACCTTTATTCTCCATATTAACTATATACTAGCAAATACATATTGTCTGACTGTTACGTGTTGGCTGCAAACTATGGAAGAGTGTTCAGCCTGACTGTTCCAATAATATTATCAAATATAAACAGACTGAAAACAATTATTTTGAGACAGTAGATTACAGAATTTCATTACATAAACAGTCAGCATGTGTTACAGTTCTGTTAAGTCTGAAACAACAAGCACAGGAAAGCCTCAACGATCTTTACCTAGGCATTTGTGCCCACAAGAATGTTCAGTCACAGTACCAGGAAGTATCTAAACGTGGATTTTTTTACTCCATCTACCAATGCAAGAGGAAGTTGTGGGAGAAATCACACCAGATTAAGATCTTTAGAGCAATGAAGAATTGCACATATCAAGCTAAGAACATCTGCACAAAAAATTTAATTGAATTCTACAAATCAGCATAAAAAACTGGAGAAAAAAACAATGCTCTGCACCAAGAATCTGGCAAACATTAGCAAGTGACAGAGGAAAGTAACTGCTAGTAAGGAATATTTGAACTGAAATTTTAGATGATGTATATAGAGAGAAACATATTAGGAAAAATTTCTTCACTAAAAGGGTTGTCAAGTACAGGAACAGGCTGTCCAGGGAAGCGGCAAAGTCATTATTACTAGATGTATTTAGAAGACATGTAGGTGTGACACAGAGAGACATGGCTAATGGTGGACTTGGCTGCACTAGGCTAGTGGTTAGATTTTATGATCTTAAAGGCCTTTCCCAACCAAAATAATTCTATGATGCCATGTCAAAATCCAGTACTTTTTTAAAACCCAGGGACTTTTAGTCCCCTTGCATGAATGTTTGCTCCCAACTTTAGTTTAGAAGGTGTTATTTAATTTCCCCTCAAGAAAAATATTAAAGCACTAAGGACAGGTATTTTGTGAAAATACTACTACTTCTAAATGGGTGTCTCCATCCTTCATCAACTGGCTACACACTGATGAGCAGTGTTTGTTCAGTGATTGTTTGCATGAGGACATACGATGGATGCAGTAGAGAGGATCACATTCTGCCAAGTACATATATAGAATTATTATATTTTGATGGTTCTGCTGTGGGAGGTACCTATTGAAATTACTGTGAAGTTATGTCTCCATTCTTCTGGTGCAATTTGGTTCCATTTGCTGTATGGTCTCCAGGAAGCCTGAATCCCAATGAGTCTCACAGGGCTGTGGGGAAATGAAGTTCCTGCTTTAAACATCTCATAAATTCTTATGGAATTTTCAAAGCAGAGTGGTAAAAAATAATTGTATGAGTTGTCATTTTATTCTGTACTAATTCTACATAGGTTTTTCTTAACTTTTTCTCCCAGTTGTTGGAAATTATATCAGTTTAAAAATTTTTTACATAACTTCAGTCAGAGATCATAGTTGCCTTTGCCCTGAAGGAAAGTTTCTTTCCAAGGCATTGCTCCACCCAATAAGGCCTGATGAAGTTAACATCTCAACAGACCCAGGAGTGGCACTGAAGGACCATCAAAAGCCATCAAGAACTTATCAATGAGCCATCGATGGAACATCACTCCTGGTGTGGTCAGAACACCTGGTTTAAGAAAAGAAAGATAAGAGGGAGCACCTAATTAGCATCAGAGGAGAAGAAATCCAGATCCAATAGGAACAGAAGTACTGAGAACTGCACAACGTTGGACCAATGAACATCAAACCAATAGAGTTCTATGACTTTTGACTGTTTAAAGTTTGGGAGAAATCTTGTAAAATTCATGTATCCTAGAATGGTTTTCTCAGCACACCCAGGCTATGTGTAGATTTCTGTGGCACATCCGGGCCAGAACAACATCCTGGCCAGTAAATAAAGTAATGCCTGATTCTCTGTCACTCCAAATATAGTATTAGAGGGTTTTCTTTTTCCCGCAGTTTCGGTGACACCATGCTGAGCTTCTCAAACTACTTTTTCCTTGTGTTACTCTTTTTTTTTTTTTAGATTTCTTTCCAGCTTCTATTGCAAGTGCAGCTGAGGATAAAGTAATTGAGGCTTTTATGCAAGCATCTGTTTTAGATGATTGCTGTTTTTATGAAGGTGGATGTGTTATGTGTCTTGAGTTTAAGTGCACCTAGTAATCCACAGGTTGCTATTTCTTTTCATATTCATCATCCTACTCAAAGCTTACTGGATAAATATCAGTATAAAAACAGACTAATTTGTATACCTAGATCATCATAACTGAGACCACTAACATATTCATTTTACCAAGTTTTGTACAGACTCCATCTTTCGTATCAATACACAACACAGTAAAGCCTATTTTTCTTTTTCTATTACCCATACATAAGAATTAGCCAACACATTTGAACTGGAAGTGGCATAACTGTAATTAAAGAAAAAAAAAAAAAAAAAAAAAGGTATGAAGATATCACACATAAAAGAAGTGAATGAACAAAGGAAAATAATAAATACAATGTACAAATTATACAAAAACTAAGAAAAATTGAAACAGAATGAGATATTATGCTCATAATGCAACTTGAAAATACCTTGTAAGATTTCCTAATTAATCCAACACTACTGGGAGGAAAATCACATAAGATTATGTACACTGTTTTTTTTCTCTCTTGTATAAAAATACATTTGCCTTTCTTAAAAATAGATCAGTATTCATAATTTTTCCTCTCCTCTCAGTACAAAACCTTTGAAAAATAGACTCTTCCTATCTTCTTTGAAAGCTATTAATAAGTCAGGATGACATGCCTTTTTCTCCAAGATTTGTCACAGTGGTTTTCTTCTTCTTCCTGCTATGTACTTTTTAATATTATTCTTTGGTTCCCCTGGAAAGCTTTAAAGAATATTACAAAGAAAGCACATGTATCTTAAGTGCTTTTCTACCCCTTTAAAACAAAAATTATCAGGATGGAAATGCTTGTTATATATTTGCAAAATACATTGTTCATCAAGCTTCTCCTATTTCAAAGTGTAAATAATGGAAATAATAAAGACAAAGTGTTTTAGATAGGTATCTTCCTTTTCTGTCATAGAGATTTATTTCCTCTACTTATATGGAAACTATAAAGGAGAAAAAATGCTATACTTTGTCCAGCAAAAGGCTGACAAAACTTCTTTCCTATACAGGTGTGTGAAAGTGAAGGGGGAAGATACAAGAGTGGGAGGAGAAGGGTTTAAATTTCTGCAATAGTAGGATGATTCATTTGGCTTTCTCTCTTGCTGAGACCAAAGTAAGTCTTTGAAGCAGGGCCTCATCTTACATGACAGAAATATTTATCTGTATGAAAAGAATGTCAGCTTCATATCTGCGATTCCTCTCTCCAAGCACATTTATTAGACTCTTTCCTCTTCAGTAGTTTATCATTCCTTGACACATAGTAATAGATCATTCACTTATAAAAGGGAAGTAACTGCACCAGCAAAAATGAAGATATTTGTTAATAGTAAGAAAAATGTAATCATTCATGGAGAACGAGTTATAAAAAAAAAAAATTGCTACAAAAACTTGACTATCAGACCTCTAAAACTTCAGGTAATTTTTCGATTTTGCTTCAAACTGAAGTTCTGATTTAGTTTATTTTAAACATTTCTTTTTATTTACTTTTTATTTATGTTTCAATCTAAGCAGAGTCACTGTAAGCTGGAAATTAAACACATTGATCAAAAGTCAGTCAGCACAGGATAGAAACCTCTGATAGATGTTCAGCTTCCGTTCTGTAGTAGTTGGAGAATCTGTTTAAGCTGGGCTTTATTCACCATGTTCTGATGCATATATAATTGAATTCTTTAAAAGGCAAGTTTTAATATAGATTACCAATATTTGAAGATTATTGCTGGTTTACTTAAATTGTTAGAAGACAGGTATTTGGTTCCTGTAGACATGATACTACACAAATGTTGCAACTACATCATTCAGTAAACACACTAGGTTGCTTCTGTTTCGCTTAATTTTAAATAACTGCTCTATCAGCTTTATAAAAATTTGCTTGGAACAGACAAATTTACCAGGAGTCAATTAAAGTTACCCTTAATAAAGTAGTTAAGTCCCTTTAGTCTCTTAAACAAAATTAAAACAACAGGCTGACTGAACCCACCATTTAAAGATGTGGATTGAAAAACGGGCTCAGAAGCAAGATGTCATTTCTCCTTCAAATTCACATCAAGGGAAGGTTTTCCACTTGGAATCCAAGGGTTCTTGATTTCACTATCAAGTCAATAGTTAATTTGTTTCCTCAGGACTTGAGGCTGAATCTTCTTAGGCAAGGAGGATGTCAGAAAAGAAAATGTTTCTGGAACTAGAGGGAACCTGCTTCCTACCCACAGCATCCCAACAGGATTCAAAGCTGGGAGATTTCAACCGTTCTGTTCCCAGAGAACCCAGGCAGCACTTAGAACACTCTAAAATTTTAAGACCTTTTGCGCAACATTTCATAAAAAAAAACAGGATACTAATAATTGGATTAAGCTGCTTTTTGAGTTCATGCTGTGCTGGCCTCAAATCAAACTTTTCATGATTCTTGAGGTACAGGAAGCCACAAGAAGAGTATGTCCCCAGGGACTGGAGTTTCTTTGTCTAATGTTGTAACAAAAAAGTCACTTTATATCATGTTATACTTGCTAAGTTCCAATGGAAGGCTTTCCAGCCTCATGGAATCAAAAAGGTAGAAGCAGGAACAACAGTTCATCAAGGACTGTGTGAAGATCTTGCCACCTGTGCTTTTTCTAGCAGGAATTTTTTAAAAGTACCCCCATTCTCTTTTTTGTTTCCCTGGTCCACAGATAATAAGGAAACGATTTTAAAGGAATTTTTCCGAAGAACTTACTCCTACTGCAATTCAAGAAATACTGCTGTGTAACTTCCACAAGGAAGTCTATTCAGTGCAAAATGTACTATTTGGTTTTGCTGTTGTCAGCATCTGAGGGCCTGTACTGCCCACAAACACTTTGCCCAGACATATGAAAGGCTAATTAGTTGTCAGGTAGCTGCACAATCTTGGGATTTTCTGGATAAATAGGGCCACCTACACTTCCTCAGAAAACCTGAATGGACATGAGAGCTCCATGTGCCAAAGAATCCACAGATTCACAGTCTGCCTGAAGCAGAAGGTCCCACCCAAAGCTGCAGGGGTTACACAGCTCAATTTGCACTGCCCTGCCTACAGTCAGGCAGGAGCTCTTAGCAATTCAGAAGGAAGAACAAATGGCCTTGATGGGCAGTCAGTTTCAAGTGCTTCTCAATCGAGTGATCTCCCGTGCCTCGGGGATCATCACACCTTGGATCCCTGCGGCAAGGAATGGCATTGATAGCACTGATGATCCTGCTTCTATGAGGGCTTTCCACGGTAATGACTCCCCCATTGTTCCTAAGAGAAGAAAACAACTACAACAAACCTGACACAGCCCAGAATTAACAGTAGGTACAGTTCCCTTTTTAAATTGCTCCTCCCCCCACCAACAGCACAACAAAACTACAATGTCAGCAATGTGTGCGGGACTGAATGCAGTTTTTGCTCCCAGGGACCACAAGTATCTCTCCAGAAATCACTCTTTGTTGATTTCACATATGGTCTGATGACTTCAGGACCCAGGCCCTGTTAGATTCAAACACTATTTCATTCAAAAAGCAGCCACATCCCAATTTAGTTCTGTGGCCAATAAACTGAGAAACAAGACCTGTAGTACAATGTGAAGACTAGTGGGTGGCTATGGTAACTGGAGTTATCAGCAATACACTTTTTGATCTGGCTTCCAGACACTTAGGATACTGTCAGACACCAGGACACCTAGAAGCATTGCAAATGAACAAGTGTATCTGGAATCGGTCCTTATCCATTGTGCTCTGAAGGAAAGCTTCAAACAAAGTTTAATAGAGAGACCTTCCCATTTTAACAGAAGGTTCAGAAAAGATCCTCTTGCTTTCTGAACTCCTTCTCAGAAAGCAGTGTAGATTCAATCCCAGTCCCAGACTTAAACAACAATTTATGTCTAAAGGACTGCATGGGTGTGATTGAATCCTTATATGACTTTGTCACGCAAGACTGAGGATGGCAAACCAAATACATATATACGAAGAAAGTAAATCAGTTATTTTAATAGATGATAGTAATTAGCCTAAAAGACTTCAATCAGAACTGTAACTACTAGTAGAGTGCACTACTTGTTAAATCAATAATTTTGAAGCTAGCCCAATAATCATTAAAGAGAGATTGATGTTACTTATCTATACCAATGATCTCAGGCAAAGTAACCCTGAGGGGCATCACTATTCAAGGGAGGAATCTCCACATGCACTCCAAGAAGGAACATGTTACAAGTCCCTGCTGTAAGAATTGGGACTGGTCTTTCATAGCATAAAGTCATTGACCATCAAAGATGTTTCTAGGCCAGCTGTGTCAGCTCAGAAGTCTTTAGCAGAAATTAAAATCCACTACAATATTATTATTTGCTGGCTCCTTTATCAGGATCTTTGTCTGCAGCCTCCTCAGCAATGTCAGTTACTGTCAGAACATTGTTTTTCATATTCTCAGGATGTTTATTTGGGGTGCAGGACTCAGGCCAGTTTCAGTATTCTTCAACACTACAAGCAGCGTAAACCCCTTCTCTATCTATCATGGATAACTTTTACAAATAGGGTAAAGTTTGAGCTGCTCTACCCCGACTTAGGCAGAACATCCTGCTACAGACAGTGACAGCTCAAAAGAACAAATACATCTCAGTACCATTGAATCTTTCAGAAAAATAACATTGCAGCCACTACTGCAAAGCTGATACTTAATGTCTTTCTATGATGGAGTATGCCCCATATCATATATTGTGATCTCAGCATTCTCTCTGTCTGAGCAGTCATACCTGATTTGATGGGTGGACTGTTCAGCAGATGAGGAATTGGTAGCATGCTTGCATCCAGAGAATAGTGTTCAAAACAGCTCAGTGTCCAGATGGAGACTGGTGACAAGTAGTGTGCCTCTGGGATCTGTAGGGGTACCATTACTGTTCAATGTCTTAATCAATATCACAGACAGCAAGACCCTCAGCAAACCTACTACAGCTTTGCAGTATCATATTTTCATCAGACGACACTTACCAGAGTGGTGCAGCTGATGTAACTAAGGGGTAAGATAACATCCATAGGGACCTGGACAACCTCGACAAGCAGGCCCATGTGAATCTCAAGAGGTTTAATAAGATCAAGTGGTATCAATCCAGGCAGTGGGATGGACAGATGGAGAGCAGCCCTGTGGGAAGGACTTGGGGGTGCTGTGGGTGAGAGGCTGGACATGACCCTGGGCTGGACATGACGGCCATGGGCACTGCCAGCCCAGAGAGCCAAACGTGCCCTGGGCTGCATCCAAAGCAGCGTGGGCAGCAGGGGAGGGAGGGGATTGTGCCCCTCTGCTCTGCTCTGCTCTGCTGAGACCCCACCTGGAACACTGCACCCAGCTCTGGGGCCCAGCACAGGAGGGACAGGGACTGGCTGGAGTGAGCCCAGAGGAGGGATACAGAAATGATCAAATGGATGAAGCACCTCTGCTATGAAGAAAGGCTTGAAAGAGTTGGCATGGTTCAGTCTGAAGAAGAGTAGGCTCTGGGGAGATCTTATTGTGGCCTTTCAGTACTTAAGCAAAGGCTGTAAGAAACATGGGGATTAGCAGTATCTGTAGTAGCTGAACAAGCCACAATGATAACAAACTAAATGAGTGGGGATTTAGAGATATTTACAGAGGGTAGGAAGCAATTTTTCACAATGAGGGTGGCAAAACACTGGCAATAGGTTGCCCAGAGAGGTGATAGATGCCTGATCCCTGATCCCTGGAAACACTCAAGATCAAATTGGATGGGGCTCTGTGCAACCCGATCTAGTTGAAGATTTCCCTGCTCATTGCAGGGGCATTAGACTACGCGACCTTTGAATATCCTTTCCAACCCACACCATTGTATGATCCTATGCTTGTTTTAATTTCAGGAAAATTAAGCCAATGATAGTTTATCTCAACAACTGCATTGTAATATCTCAGTGTCCTGAAAAGCTGGTTAATGATTTTACAACCCTGCTTGGATGAGATAGCATTATTAACCTGTACCCTCATCTTCACCAATATTTGTCCCCTACTTCATGGTTTCTCACTCTTCTTTTCTCTCTCAGAAACCTCTTTCCTTAATAAATAATCTCTCACATTCTGGAGGACGCTTTCGTCAGAGGAATTACTGGGTATACAGTACCTCTTGGATGAAATTAAGAGATGTGAAAATAACAACGAAGGGCTAACTAAAAATTTGATTTTTCTCTTTTGCCAGTAAGAATTTTAAGCAAAGTATGTAAGTCTGTACCTTCATGTACCTGTATTTTATTTTCTGTCACAGATCCAGAATTCATGAATGATGTGATCTCTCAGTGTAACTTGGGAATTTGAACCCTTTTTGAGCATTTGCTGCCGTTGAACAAAGAAGTCCAAAATGTCCATCCTTTGAATCAAATTTTTCCTTCCCCAAGCTGATGTTAAAGCAGATCAGCTATTCACCTTCCTTGATTATTAAACAAATTTATTTTTCTGAAGATAACAATTTTACTGATGTTTCCCATTTTGCTGTCCACATGACGGTACAAATGGATCTCGGGGGTCTGTGCTTGAATGATATATCAAAGTGATGGACTAGGATTTGATGACACTGTATCATATTCTCATCATACATTTACAAATTATTTTTCCCCCTGTGATTAATACCTTAGACACAGTTTCACCTGAAAATTGCTGGTATGGCTTACCAAATGTCTTCCTTGTGTCCCACTCCATTTAGACCATGGATGGTCACATAAAGGATTAGAAAATATTACCCATTAAAATTAAGAAATTTACTACTTTTCTCCTGGATTTAGTGCTAATGGTTGAAAATATGACACTCTTCTTCTATGGTCTGTCAATTGCTGAACAAATTCTGACTACTTGGAGGTTTTCCATTTACTCCTCTCTCAGGTACTGTCTCTCAGCCTGCCTGGAGCATGTAGAGCAGCCCTTCAAGAGGGTAAGCATTTGTAACTAGCGCTTCGGTTCAGCACGGATTTTTGAAGGCTTGCCCCACCTTTTTTTAATTTCCCTATTGCATAGACGAAAAGAACGTGTTTTTCACTGAACCCTTTAAGTTTTGAAGGAACTAGTCCCTCTTTTTCCCAGTGACGTTGCCTCTCTTGAAATGAGATTTCATAGAAAACGCAGTCGTCTGCTCGTATTAATTACAATTATTTTGCCTGCTCAGGTGAAACGCTAGTCGGCCTTCTGGATCTGCACTGCTCTCTTGATCTTGTTCAGCACCAAATGTAACAGTTCAAGAAGCGTTTGGACAATGTTCCTAGGCACACGGTGTGATTCCTGGGCATGTCCCGCGCAGGGCCGGGAGCTGGACACGATGATCCTTGCGAGTCCCTTCCAGCACAGGACATTCTGTGACGGTTCTCTGATTGTACAGAGGGTTGACCTGGGGCACAGCGGGTACGCGCCGTGCTCAGCACATCCGCCGAGGCCGCGCTGCGGCCCCATGGCGGGGCGGGTGCGGCTCCCCCTCAGCCGCGCAGTCGGGCGGCGCAATGCGCCTGCGCGCCGCAGGGGGGGGCCAGCGCGGGGGAGGAGGGCGGGGCCGGCCTGTGTTTGAACGGCGGCGATGCAGGCGCTCAACTATTTGGCAGGAAGGTGAGGAGGCCTCTATCCTGCAGCGGAGCTCGCGTAGGATAGAGGGGATCCAAATTGGCAGAGCGAGCAGGAGGCAGCGCGGCGGAGGGGGACAAGCGAGACGAAGGGAGCGGCCGTGGCCGCCGCCGCCGCTTGCTGCCGCCGCAAGAAGCTGAGCGGCCCGGCCGGGAAGGGGCTGAGCGCCGGCGCTGGCACCCCGGGCGCCGCCCCCGGCAGTGAGGCGAGTGGGGCGAGGGAGGGACGGGGGAGCGCAGCCCGTCCGCCCGCCCTTGGCCTGGCCGCGGGCCAGTACCGGCACAGAGCCGAGGGAGTCGCTGTGGGGGGACCGGCGCTCCCAGCCCGGCCGCTCTTCTCGCCTCCCCCGGGGCTCCATCGTGGATCCCCCTGCCATCCCGCGCCCGAAAGCGCGCGGCGCATCGCGGCGCGGGCTCCGGTCTGGGTGTTGCGCGTCTCTGTCTCTGCCCTTCCGCCCGCAAGCGCCCCGGCTGCTTGGCAACCCCCCCGTCCTTCCGGGCTCCGGGGCTTGCCGCGCCTCCCCGGGCACGCCCCGCGCCGCATCCACCGGAGGGGAGCGGTGCCCTCCCCTTTCCCCGCTGCGGAGCTATTGTGTGCGGGCTGGTGGCCCGCCGAGGGGCGCTGTGCGATAAGCCTTTCCTGGGGAGGTGGAGGCGGGAGAGCGGGACGAGGGGGCGTGAGGGCGGCGGGGAGCGGCGCGGGAGACAGCGCCGGCGCGGTGTGTGCGCGCGCCGCTCAGCTCTGCGCTGCTGCGATCCCTTTGTCTGCTGTGCGCTTTCCTCCTCCTCGCTCTTTTCCTTTCCTCCCTCCTCCCTTCCCTCTTCCCTGCGTTCCCTCTCTCTCCAGACTCCAAGCGCTGCTGCAGCTGCAGGTTTGTAAATACTGGACCAACACCACAACACAACACACAACACGCATACACTACAACACACACACACACACAACACGACACACATTGCTGACGTCTGACCCTGCTCTCTAGCCAGGGTCTCGCGCTACCTCACCTCAGATCTCGCTGCTTAGCTGCCCTCCTCCGAAGTAGCTTTATTGTTTCTTGCCCCTCTCCCCTTCCAGTCGCCCATGCTCATTCAACAAAAAAAACAAAATACCGCAAAATAGCCAATTCACGCCCTCCTCTCTTATTTTGCACACGCGATGTCGGGATTTCAATGGTGTAACGGCAATCCTCGTTTTGGAAGCTTTCTCTCCTTCCGTTTTGCTGTTTTACATAAAAAAAGACCTCAAAATCCAGAGGTGATATTGGGACCTGGCAAGGCCTGGGCAAGAGAGAGGGAGGAGGGTAGGAAGGAGGGGGGAATTGGGTGAGCCCCGCTGAGCGAGGCTTGATTGGAATGTGCGTATCTTTTTCTCGTTTTTGGGTGGGGGGAGGCTGATGCACCAAAGTGCTGGCAGAGATTAAATACTAGCGTGTTTGTACTGGTAGATGAATCATGGAGGCTTTCTTCAATTGCAGGACAAATTCGGTATAAGAGATCAACCCTGTACAGTCACATTAAAAAGATCTGAACTAGTTATGTCAGAATAGGCATTGTGTAGGTAAAACCCGTAGCATAATCGTTTTGGATTTTTTGCATTTCCTGTATTTCCTTGTTTCTATCTTAAACAGCTTGCAAACCATGGAATACAAAACTGAAATTTACACTTGCCAGGTCTTTGTGTTGCTAAATTTCTATCACAGAGTAATTTGCCCTTGTGATGACAATAGCACAAACTAAACCATTTCCTTTTTCCTAAAAGGAGTGCTTTCAGATTCTGTATTTTGATTATTTTTTTATTGTTATTTGTTTGGGGTTTTTGTAAAAACGGCATGGTAACGTGAAGTTAAGTGAGCTCCCAAATGAAAACAAGACAGCATGCTTTTGACCTCTTTGCTAGTGCAAGGCAAATGCTCAGTTCAATACCCTCCACCTCAGTTATTCAGAGCACCCCCTTCTGGCTTTGATAAATATGACTTATTTTTTGCTTCTTATGACGTAAAACCTAAACACTTGAAGGTAGTTCGAGCATATCTAAAGTGATCTGCCATGGCATGGTTTTGTTTCTAGCTTGTAACTTTAGGGTGAATGCTGGAGGTGTGAAGACATATTTGCTTTCTAGACGTGTTACTGTAATTCACAGTAAACGTTTAATCTTTGAGGGATCATACTTAAGAATGGTCTTTATTTATACACATGGATAACCATAGTTTCTGAGCACTGCTCTTAAGTAACAAATCTAGGTATGTTATCTTTGTCTGCTTTGCTTTATAAGCTTCTAGTGGAGAAGCATTGGAATGGCATAATCATGCAGCTTTTACTGGCATAGAAATAAATACTACACTTCAATATGGGAATTAAATATGGGCCTATTAATACTTCTTTCTGTTACCTTTTCCATCCCCGTTAACAAGCATTGATTAGCAAGCATTGATTATAGAGGAAATAATACATAGAGTTTACAACAGCATAGAACTTAAGTCATCCAAGTTACAAGATCATTTTGGAATGTGTATCTACGTCATGGCCTCTGAGCCAACTGTGTTACTTTTAAATGGAAAAGTCCGAGCAAAAGCCTGAAGCCTGATAAATCAGTAGATTCCTGCAGCAGTCAGTTACTTTATTTTTACATTTTTCAGTCTGAAGGCAATATTGTCTAAACTGGAATATTTACCCATTGTAGTTAATTTGATGTCCATTTTGATAACTACTGCGTTTTGAAATATGCTTACTGACCAAAGATATGAAATGCACTGAAGTATGCAGTTTCTCCCTCAGAATAGGCCTTTTGATACTTAATTCAATTCTTAGGCTGAAGAACAAAACAAAATAAAAAAATCCATCCACAACACATCTGTTTAAATAATGGATCACTTGAAATTAGTCACATTTACCTCTGGTATATTGCAGTTTTGTTGCTAGAGCTGTATTTTATTCTGTAAAATTTTCTCTATTTCATCATCTTTGTGAAGTTTCTAATCTAGAGCATCTTTATTTTGTCATTGTATTCTTTCCTATGACACTCAAAAGATTTTTCTTTCTGCCTTCATTTTGTTGATTTAGTCAAAAATCAATGTTGTGGGCCTTCATATCCCAAAAGGAGCAGATGCAATTGAAGAACTTAACATGTCTCTGCATCTTCACTAAGTGAAGACACTCTAGTATTTTTGCTGTGAGTTGTGCTAGGCTGTGTTCAGCCAAATTAAAAGCCTGATACTAGTAAAATCTTCTTTTCAAAAACTGTTTGGCAAATAAGATTGAGGAAGAAGACTGCAAGAGATACAGTCTCAGAAATCAGCTTGCTGGAAGAACTTAGAAATTAACTAATTTTTTTAACTACGCATGCTTTTCATCTTTAGTGAAATAAATCATGACCAAGTATAGTTCTAAATATTTATGTAATTACCAAGTAGAATACAGTCCTAAAGGTAATGAACACTAAGTACATCTTATTCTTCAGTACTTTGTTTTCTCAGACGGAGTATTCTTTCATCCTTTTCTTACCCAGTATCCTACCTTGCTATCTGTTTCCAGGCCATGTACTCTTTGACATGTTCAGATCTGTAAACTTCTAGCTGATGCAAGAGGTGCTGTGAACTGTGTGTTAATTTAATGCATTATTTGTTTGATGTTTGACAAATGAAAGATTTTTAGAAGGATTCTATTTACTGAAGCAAAACGCTATATTTTAACCTTTTATTTTTCCTTGCTTAAGAATGAAGACTTTTACGATAAACTTCTCATCATTCCGTTTTGGTTTTTCTTGTCTCCTTTCCTGTCTTTTACCAGATAATGGAAAGATCAAACTTGACTTCTTGATGGTATGGCATAGGAATATGTTTTCATAGGTGGCTAAAACCTATTCAGCAGAGTGGTTTAGAAAACCATCTCCGGAAGCTGTTCATTGAAGCTGAACCAAAACAGAGAATGCTCTTACAGAAAGTTGTTTCCTGTTGTATGGTTAGATAGCTTGTTTCTCATGACAGGTGTGAGAGCATTTTTTGATTTGTTTTTCTCGTCTCTCACTAGTCTTCAAAGGTCAGTGATTTTATGGTGGAAGGGTGAATGCTGGTCTTTCTTGACACTGGTTTCTTAATGAGTACTTCTTGAATATCAAGATATGTCCTACTTGCTGTCCAGATGCTGTCTAGGTGTCATCATGCCATCTGCCTTAAAAGAATGGGAATATGACTTTGCTTTATGAATGTGCAGACTGCTTAGACTGCTTCTATCTACATCTTTGGACATGAATATATATTGAGATCCTTAAAACAGTTCAGTTCAGTGGTTTTTATTTAGCTAACAGCTGATTGTGGAGACGACAGGGGCTTCAGTACTCATCCATTTCAAATAATAGTGAAATAATTTAATTTGAACTAATTATATTCACCGTGGAGTGGTTGAAGTTAACTTTCTGTTATAGAGTAAAATGTGAATTTGCTAATGGCATACAGAATTCAGGAGGTGAATAGATTTGGCTATCAGATTGTGGAGGATTGTTCTACAAACTCAGGTTATATTTTTTTATTTATTTCATGTAACGTATGTTACGAAACTGCTGTAAATCTAGGTTATATGACTGGCTTGGAAACTTTACTGTTGTAATGGTTCCACAAAATGAAATATGTAGAAATAGTTGAGGTTACCAGTGGTGTCTACTAGTTGTAACTGTTACCTGGTCATATTTTAATTGTTGCAGTTATTGCATCGTGATTGAGATGTTCTTGAAATATTTTGAGGAATTTTTTTGAGAAGTGTTTTTAGAATAAGTGTTACTGACTGTATACTACAACCTCTTGCTAGTAGATTTTGATAGTCTTTTTGTTAAGACTGTAAAGCTTATAAATCTCTGAGACCTGATTAGCTCTTTGATTGGGTTGGTTTTTGGGATTTTTTTTAGCTGGTTGGGTTTTTTTGGTGGGATTTTTTAATGTTATTGTGGAATATTCCAATTTGGAAGTTGCTTACTTCAAAAGCAGTTCTGTAGATTTTAGTGATTTAGTAAATAGTTGGCTTACACAGAATGGATGTGGAACTTTAGAGTTTCCATTCCACATGGTATTTTGAACAAAATGTAATTGTATGAATTAGTTACTACTTTGTAGTGTAGTAAGCTGTTCTAAGGTCTGTAAAACGTGACCAACATAGACTTACAAAAAACGTTAACAGCAACAAAACAAACAAGTGAAATCCAACCTCACTACTTTTTTTTCCCTGTGAACTTCTTTAATTCAATTTAAATGTAAAAGACAACTTTGCTAGATTATGATTTCTTTTACCCTAGGTGGATAAGGACTGAAAGATTCATTAGATGTCAAATTTTTGATCTATTTAATTTATTAAAGTCAAGTAATTATTTGTTTCAGAACTGTTTCAAATTTTCCTAATTTAGTATTTATGTTTGCTTCATGGGAATCTTTCTTAGTATGCGGAACCAAGGCAGCTGAAGTCCAGTATCTTACCTTTTGATTTCAGTTGAGATTTTTAAATAGGGAAATTTTCAGCTTTTGAGAATTAATGTTCTGTGAGGACAAGAAAAATCATGTGTCAAATAGATCCCCAGTGAAAATTCCGTAAGGTTTAATTGATAAACTTGTAGATACTTTGACAAACACAATATTTGCTGAAGTCCAGAGCTGTGCTTAGGGGTCTTTTAGTAAACAAATGTTAAGTACCTATCATGGACTGGGAAGTATTGTGTGTGTTCTGCTGAATGTCTGTAACTTTGCTTTTAATTGTACACTGAAAAATATTTCTAGATTAAGTTTCTTCCATTTTTTAGGAATGATGAAAATTAGTAAAAGTGATGCTTCAGACATGGAGGTTGTGTAACTCATAAAATTATACTTAGAAATAGTTGACTGTCTGATTCTGGATAATTCCTTGCCTGTCATAATTAATAACTATTCTATAATTTTGGATATGACCTAAACACGCACAGTGGAAACTAGGAGATGGGGGCAAAACATATGGAGATCAATTTCTATTCTTCTCAAACGTTCCAGTTGCAGAGAGCTTTGTTTGAAGTGATGTAATTACATTTTTCTTCAGAAATCTGTTTCAGAAGTTCTTTGTCTTAGTGGGGAATAATGGCATACAAACTCATTAATGGTTTTTTACTGTCAATCGAACTGCAAATGAAATACTGTGATGCTGAGATTTTTGTGAGTTATGATAGGCCAAATTTTATACTCTAGGCAAGTACTACCAAATTTTATACTGTAGACAAGTACTTCAAAAGCAGCTTAACAGTAGATTCTGACTTTGATGTGACTTCATAGAAATGTGTTCCTGAGTGCTTTTAGGGTTAAGGGATTTGCAGTTTGATATACTTGGAAGCCACGGATTGTAGCATATTCTAATGGTTTTATGTTGATAGGGAGAGTGGCTGGCCTTCTGGGTCATTTCTCCCTAGTGCTGAAGGGAGGAGTGAGTAAGCATAGGAAATCTCTTTCACTCCCTAGCCTTCAGGAGCACATCTCAGATGAATTACGTATGTGTCTTCTGCACCTCCATTTGGTCAATAAAACATATGTTTTGTTAGGTGCCTGACAGAAGATGAGAGGGCAAGCAGACTTTCTGTCTTTTCAGGTTGGGGTGAATGTTGCGTTCCAGCTGCAGGGAACTGCGTGGAGTTCATTTATTAATGGGTGGTCAACAACGAAATTAAGTCAACCGAGACAAACTTTGTATCTGAGAACCGTTCACTGGTAACGAAGAGCGAGGAAAAGTAATTGCTGACTGAAGGAGGCTGGAAAAGACAGCAAAAGGAGAAAGGAAAATGGAAAAGGGACGGGGGGAGGAGGGGGGGTTGTGGAGAGAGAGGAGACAGGGAGAAAGCGGCTGTTACCGCCAGCAGGAGCGGGTGTGCTGTCCATGTCCACGCGGCGGGGGTGTGTTGGGTGCCGGCTGCGGAGCCTGCGCAGCCCTCGGAGAGGCGCGTTCATAGATGCAGCTCCCGCGGCGTCGGGCGGCCGAACACGCGGTGAGTGGACAGTCGGGCAGGCGGTCCAGAGCCCTAGACGGACTCGCGGTGGGGATGGTGGCGGCGGGCGAGGTCGGAGGCAGGCAGGTGGCTCAGGTGGCTCAGGTGGCTCAGGTGGCTCAGGTGGTGGCTGGGTCAGGTGAAGGAGCGGGGCGAGGCAGACGCTGGACACGAAGCTCGGAGGGCAGCCGGCATCTTGTCAAGCGCCCAGCAGGAGGGAAGACAGATACTCGGAGGAGCGAGAGCTAGAGGGGGCAGAAGCCAGGCATACTGCAGCTAGGGCAAAAAGGTAAAAATCCGGCTAGGGCCCGAGCAAGCGAGCCCCATGGGCAAGCCCTATAAAGCAGACAAAAGCCCCTCCCCAGCAAGGAACCCCCCAGCAGCGAACAACAAAACCCAGCAACCAACCCCAGCTCGTGGTGGTTACTTTTTATGGCTCCTCCCAAAGTCCGCCCTCTGATGGGAAACATTGGTGCAGTCGAACCTTCGTTTGCAGTCCATTGGTAGAGCCCTTCCACCATCCTATTGGAGAAGCTTCTCTGGGGGGTGTAGTGTCTCCCGTTGACTGTCTGTGCCATGTGAGTCGTTGCCAGGCGAAGTCACCCCAGAGACAAGGCTTTGCCCCTCTCCTGGCTGTCTCCTGCAAGCCTCTCGTGGGCACCCCTTCCCCCAAATGCCTCTGACAATTAGTGGGGAGACAAATCAAAACTTAATTGGCCCCTTAGAGGGAGCTCACTCCTGCTTTCAGTTATACCTGTGTTTACACACCTGTGGCTTGTATGGAAAGAGATGAGACAGGTTAGTGTTGCTTCGTGTTGTGTAGGGATATGTAGCTGTATTAACAGTGGATGAAAATGACATTTTCAAATTCCTCCAAACCTTGGTGGCTAACCGAGGGTGAAATAGACATTGTATTACAGATAGTTTTAGGCTGAAGTCTTGAAAATTTACGTGGTTTTGTTTGAAGCAGGTTTTTTATTTTCCTCTTAGGTATAGTTTCATTGAAGAAGGAAATATGATGATGTGAAGACACATACTAAGTTTTCAGTTGCACTTAAGCCTTTAATCATGTTTCTAGGAGACATTATATTTGAATGGGGGTGGTGCAATGCAAAGCTGGTATTAGCATAAAAGACAGAGGTATGGTTGTTCTTGTGTGTACTTTGATTATCAGACAGACTTCTAGAAAGCCTCACTTGGTTTTATAGGGAAGGATATTCTGCTTCCTGAGCTCCTGTTTGCTGGAGGATACCTCACTTTTCCCTCCTTTAATTTGTATTTTTCCCCTTCTCAAGGTTGAGACTACTCAGTTGAGTAGTCAAGCACCTTGTTTCAAGCACCACAAGACAGTTTAGCCCTTTGCAAATAAGCATGTGGATTTTCACAGGGGCAGAGGCATGTGTGGTTTTGATGCCATATTTATGCCAAATCTCAGGAAATACACTTAAATGTTTGTTGGTGAATCTGGTTCAGGCTGGGTATAAAACTTTGTGGAGAGAAAATGAGATTGTAAAGCAAAAAAACGACTGCATCTACCTGTTTTTGTTGCTGGAAGTTCAACCACCAAGTTCTGTCTTAATTTACTTTCACATTTCATTTCGATTTGTGCTGCATTCACAGTGGAGTGGTTTCAGAGCAGCATTTTTGAATACAGCTTGCCATCTAAGAAAGGGAAGCCGGTTCACTGTGGGTCAGAAGGGGAATGGTAGGGAACGAGTAATTCCAAGGTGATTGATTGCCATTCTGGAAGCCTTGACTTCCTTCTTGACATAATTTTGTTACCTTTTTGCAGCTAGAGAATAAGGACAATGTAGTTTCTAAAATCAGCTATGCTCTAACGCATACAGATATTGCATTAAAGTGCCTTCTTTCACAGTCCAGTAAATAACTTTCCAGAGTAACTTGAAATAGTTTGTCATCCCATCCTCCTAAATACTGCAGGGTCTATTAGTATGCAAGGTCGTGAGTATGCAGATGCCGTACTAAAATCAGAGGTAGTATTTTGTCCAGTCGTCTCCTGTGCTTTTTCAAAACTACAAGTGGTATCAGGATTGGTATGTTCTTATGTCTCTGTAACTTTTAGGAAGAGTAATTGGTTTCACAGTTGATCTTTTCTCTCAGTTGTCTTGTTCCTCACCAGCACACACATGCACACACACACACTTGTGCAGGTTGTGTTGTGTTTTTTCACCAAAATTGTGAAAGACCTATATGCAAGCGAAGAATATACCATGTTGTGTCACAATACTGATGATTCTCATCTTAAAGAAGAGTATACGATTAGCTGCTTAATAAATTATCATTGTATTTGCTGATAAATCCAGTGCTGAGTGCAGTATTTAAATGAATGATATTTCAAATATTGGATAGAATTGTTCCACAGCTAATTTTTCTACTATTCTTTGAAAGTAACATTTTCTGTTCTTTCACTGACCTTCCAAATTTATTAGAAACCAATGTTGTTACCTGCAGCTAGAGCTCATGTAACAAAGTATTGAATTTTGTTTTCAGGAACTTGCTGTTACGCAGATTGCAACTTTAGCATCCATTGCAGCTGTTCAGCATTTAAAGGTGCTAATGTCTTTAGGCCAAGATTTTTAGACCGTGAGTGAATATTTTGCAGATGATCTAGAAAAATAAAGATCTCATTTTTAGTTACTAGCTGTGGAAAGACACCTGTCATTCTTAAAAGCGAGTGTTTTCACTTGAGTGGTTTACGTTTCCATTTTAAACAGTTACATGAATACATTTAAAAACTGATTTAATGTACAATAAAATGGCTGAATAGTAGTGAAAAAATAGGAAAGACACAATTCAGTTTATGGAACTTAGCGGCTCAGATTTTCTTTTACTGCAGATTAAGATGAGATAATTTCCTGATCCTTTTTTTTCAATTGTTTTTTTTTTTTTGTTTGTTTTTTGTTTTTTTTTTTTTTGGTTTTGTTTTTCCCTGATCATTGCAAAGGATAGGGAATGAACAGTGTTGTTTGATTTGATTGTCTAATTATGTCTATAAGCTTTTCATAGAACTAGGTTTGTAGTGAGAAATTTCTCTGCTTGGGATATGAGTTCAGTGACTCTATCAGTGTGACTATGCTTCAGTTTGTAAAAATGCTGTTGTTTGCTCCTTCTTTGCAGTAATTCCTAATATAATCATCCATTTTCCTCTGACTAGAAGAAACAGTAGTTTATCAATAATTTCACTCCAATTCTGCTTCCTACTGTCAGCTGATTTAAGAAAGAGAGCTACATTTTTATTAGAATGGAGGCAGTCAGTGTTTGTATCCAGTGCAAACTTAAGTTAATATCTGATTCATTAAATACTGTCCATTATGGCTGTAGCTGTGTACTGTGTCATTGATTATGGGACAAGTTTAGATACATGTGTCTCAAATAAACGAATGAATGAACTTGTAGTAGATCTTGTCATAGGTTCAGTTGTCTAGAAAGCTAATGGGGTTAACTGTTTCCTAACATCATCTTTTTCCCTGTCTTGTGGTCTTGGTTTATTTGGGTTTTTTTTTTTTTTTTTTTTTTTTTAAAGTGTGATTACTACGTTATGTCATATCCTTACTGTTACTTAGGTTGGGGTTCATAACAGTTAGATTTTAACTTTCTAATCAGTGCTGTGAATAATAGCTTGTACTAATAAGAATTTTGAATGTCTATGTGCTTTGTTGACATTTAAAACTTGTAGGTGGTTGCATTATTGCGCAAATATTAAGTATTAATACAGTAATTACTTGGCTTACTCTCAACACACAGAGCAAAATGCCGCCTTCACTGTGGGCCTTCATTCATAAAGTTTCAAGTATATCAGTAAAATTGGTATTGCAAAACTACTTGATGTTGCGGTTACAAATTCTTACATTTGGTTTAGAATTTTTTTTATGCTTAGGTTTAATTTAGTGTTGCAGTGTCATCTTCTCAGGGTACTCAAAAACACATAAAATAATAATTTGGTACTTAACGATACACAGACTAAAAAGCTTGCAAGTGTTCCACCAAATTGCAGAGCATCCCCCCGCCCCTAAATACTATATGCTACTTATGTTCCCTCAATGTTTGAACAGGTGTGCAGCAGCACTGCTAATCTGGACTGTTGAGAACTGGTTGTTATGTACTTAAAATGCCACTTAGATCATCCAGCCTTCTAAAGAGAAGTAAACCCAAGAGTTTGATTAGCCACGATTCATCAACCCTGCTAATAAGTGCAGTAACTTACCACTGGTTACATTCTAACGGCAAGAATAGGTGTTGCCCTAGGCTTGCTCTTCCCGAATGTGTGAGTGATCCTTTTGGCTTCTCTGACGAGCACAATAGAAATTAAACCTAGTCCTACAATAACGGCTGACCTAAGTATATTCTGTGAGGAGACATGAGCAGAGAACAGAGAAAGAACAGAGAAATGCCTTACTTTTTCAAATGGACATTTCCCTTTATAGTTTCCGGAGACCTGTTGTAAATGTTGCCAAACCGAATTGAGTGAACTTGTTTAGAGTTGTAAAAAATTATTTGGGTCATCTCTGTTTGCAAAAGCATGACTAACAACAGAATAATTGCATTATGAAACTTTTAAGTTCACTTGCATTTATCATACAGTTGTAGCAAGCGCAGTGATTGTAGTTTTGCTGTCATATCCTGGACAGCTGTTACTTATGTGGATGAGATTGTTTGGTTTTTTGTTTCTGGGTTTTGTTTTTTTTGTTTGTGTGTTTTTGTTTGTTTGGGGTTTTTTTTTGTTTTGTTTTTTTAAATTTAAGTTTGTTTGTTATTGCTTTTAAAATTTTTCTTTGTTTTTTAAATTCAGGAGAAGAGGAGGATAGTTTCCTACCAGGAAGGAAAATCTAGAATCACCATCTAGAGTGGTTAGGCTTGGCATAGACCTTAAAGGTCACCTAGTTCCAGCTTCTTTGCCATGGATGATCAAAGGCTCATTCAGCCTGGCCTTGAACACCATTTGAGAGGAGGCATCCACAGTTTCTCTTGGGCAGCCTGCTCCAGTGCCTTACCATCTGCACACTGAAGAGTTTCTTCCTAATACCTACTTGAAACCTGTTCTCTCTTACTTTGCAGGCATTCCCTCTAGTCTCTTGCTCCTTGCCTTGGTAAAAAAGTGTTCTCGTAGGTCATCTTCAGGTGCTGGAAGTCTGCTGTAAGATTGTCGTAGAGCCTTCTCTTCCAGGTAAAACAATCCCACCTCTCAACCAGACCTTGTAGAGAAGTGTTCCAGCCCTGTGGTGATCAGCTGAGAAGCTAACCTGGTTCATGTTTGCTGTGATGCAAAAGTGTGCAACTTCGGGCAATTGCACAAGCCTGTGACAACGTTATTGTGGTGACTGTGCAGGTTCTTGCCCTGTGGTTAAGGGCAACATTATTTTTAGTAGACAGAACAATTAGGAGCAGGTTAAAATTTACCTTTGGATAATGTGATGCAAGGAAGGTTATCTTGGAGTAAGTACTAGATAGATCTCATCTTCAGATTTTTAAAAAAGCCTTATCTTGTAAGATTAAGCATGGAGGACTATGTAAGTATGACATTATCAGGGTGTGAGTTTGAACATACGTGAGGCTAAATCTGCAACTATTTTTGCATTGCCTGTAAGAGGATGCTTTGAAAAGAAATTGTATTTCAGAGTCTTAGTATATTGTGCAAAGTCATAGGAAGAACTGTAGCAATATAGTAAAAAGAAAGAATACCTTCATGTTGCTAAGTGTATTGTAAAATTTGCCACTGTTTTTGAAGCTGTTTGGCTAAACTCTGGTAGCTGTTTATAATTCCACAGTCGAAGGACAGGATAATAGTGAAATTGAACCCTGTTTTCTGTTAGTACTGGCAAGACATTCAGTAAAAAACAAAAGAGGTTGTACTGACACATGCTTCTTCATAGAACAGTAGACAAGAGCTATAAGACAAGTCTTTTAAAGTGTGCTATGTGTGTCTTTATTGTTCTCATACTAAGGTGTGCATAATGTTGCAGTAGCGGCCAATTTTTTTTCTTTTCCAAGTTAGGTTTTGCTCTGCCATCTTTATATATATAGCAAAACAGATAAATTTGTTTTTAGCCATTAGAAAGAAAGTAGACTAGAAACTTGTGTTTTTTTAAAACACCAAGAATTAGTGTGGAACTTCAAAGCATATTTTGTTTGTTGGATTTTTTGTTTGTTTGTTTTATAGTTTAAGCTTTTTTTTTTTTTTTTATTTATATATTTTTTTTTTTCTCTATTCCTTTAACTTGATTCCTATTCAGTAGAACAGCCAAAATGTGTGTTCTTAATACCAGATTTCAGAATTTTTTTCTTACATTTTTGAGTTCAATTTTTGGAATTTATTTTTTGAACCAAGAGAGTAGCAAGGAAGGAATTCTTCAAAGAACAAACATGTCAAAATGTCAGTGAGTCCTTTAGCCAAATATTTAATCTGGTTGTAATACTGCTTGTGTGGGAAGCAGATCAAATGAAAAAAAACTTACTACATTTTAATCAGTTTAACTTTATTAAAACACTCTACTTTTGCACAGCTTCACTGTTGATAAGCTGTGGAAAAATAGATCAAGCCTGTAAGGTTTTCTGAAATAAATTTCTGGAAAACTTAACTTTCTTTTGCTTTTTGGGTTATTTATTTATGAATGCTTAGAATGGCAGTCCTACAGTTTACTTCACCCTGAAATTTGGTGTGAATTGCAGAAACCTAATTGTATTTAGTGAGATGAAATGTCATAACTGGAATTTAGGGTGGTTTTTGAATTTTGTTTCTGAATTGTGGATATGGCATGTGTACATAATTTTCTACTTGCTTTTACCTCATGAATCTAATTTTTCTTTAATTTACTACTGGTTTTGTCAGTGGGTTTTTTTTCACCCATGCATGCTGATAGTGGTGTCCTTTTAGGCAAAATCCTGTGCCTATTGTTAATTGCAATGAACAGCTTATGTCTGGTTTAGTGTCTGTGTAGTGTTATCAATACTACTTACTTGTAATCAACCCATATGATTTGAGGCTTGGCATTTAAAAATCAAAAACATTTTAAAATGCTTTTTTAATGTAAACTTCATAACTGCTGATGTATGGTGCCTTTAGTAATGGCATCATGTAGATGTTTTCTGGCCTTTTTCTTTCTCTGAAGGATTTCAGGACCATATAGAGCAATGCATAATCAAATAAAATGAGGGAAGTTTTGATCAGAGTTTCCCAGTACTTTTCCAATTGCTTTGGAGGCCGAAACAATGGAAGAAACCTTTATCTGTGAACTATTGAGCCAGTGAGGATGATAATCTCTTGCAGGAGCAACTGTTTGTTCATCAGGGAAGACTGAGAACTTTTAAAACCTCTGGACAGAGGTGGGTTCCACACAACAATACTGGACTTAGTGTTCCATTAGTTTCACTAATGCCTTTTATATGGAAAAAAATAGGAAGAAATATACAATAGATAAAGCATGATTTAAGTACACCTGTCTCCTGTTGGAAGTGAAGTAATTTCCTTTGTCCTTCTTCGTGCATTTTTTTAATCCCACTAGTAGAAAGACCAGCTGGCCTTTGGTTCACTTACTTGGTAGGAGAGGAGTAGGATGATGCAGTTCTGAACACTTCCAGTGCTCTTGCAAAGATTGCTCAGTTTATCATATATGTACACGTGTTACAGATGATAAGCAAGTTCTGGAGTTCAGAGAACTGTTAATAAGTTGCTGGTTATGTTCTACATAAAACTAAGTATAAATATGTTTTTAATATTGCTTTCACTCCAGTAGCTTCTATTCCTGATAGCGAAATAAGGCTGGAAGTTAAAAGGTTGTAGAGCTGTGGACAAGTAAATAGTCACAAGTTTTACTGTAGCGTAGTGTGTCTAATTATTTACAGAACTTTCTGCCAAAAGATGATCTTCCCGGAACATTTTAGACAGAAGTATCTGTCACAAATGTGTTGAAAGATGAAAATTTGTCTGTAATTATTTAAAGAGTTTTTTCACTTTACTTGAGGCTAATGTAAGCTCAGTAGAAGTAGTGATCTTTTAGTGCATTATAGGAAACAGGTTAAAAAATTTAAGTGAATTGTCCCCCATCTTGGATTGTTTTGTGTATTAGAAGTAATGAAGCACATTTTGCTGCAGATTGCTTGAAGGTTGAGAGGTGTGGTATCCACTCTGTCACTTATTTTAAAACTTATGAAGGCAAAATGGAGAACTTCTTGTTGAAAGTCATTGTGTTAATTTTTCTGCATTGATGATGCAGGTATTGAGGTATAATGTGGTGAGTTATAGTGCTCTAGTATACTGGAATGTCTGTCTGGAAATTTTTTGTTACTTCATCATTTATTCATTGTGTTTTTAAAAAACCCACTATATTATTGCTCCATAAGGATCCGAAACTTAAAATGAAATCTGTGATACCTTAGAAGTTTTTTTCCTAAATACAGTGAAGTATTGTAAGGGAGTTTTATCTGAAAAGGCTTTGTTTTTCATCAGTCAGCTAACCGCCAGATTAAAACATGCCTAATTGAAGCTATGCTGATTAAAGCTATAAATATAAGAAATAAATTGTAGGTATGCACTCGAAGGTACTTTTTGTTAGGAAGATTAGTTTATTGAGCTGTAGAAGGTGCTTGTAGGTAATGACTTGTTCCATGATCTCCTGTTTTCTGGTATATCATGTTTAGTACGTCAATGGATTAGTTTTCATTAAAGTTATTTTAGTGATCTGAAAGTTAAAATGAAAGCATGCTTACACTGAATAGGCAGTGTATTTCAAAAATAAAAACAAAAAGTCTAGATAAATGGTAAATAGAAAGTACAAAAATTGGCAAATTTGCTTTAGCTATAATAAATTAAACCTACCATCAAGTAAAAAACATAAAAATATAATTTTGAGGACTTTTAAGGCATATTTCTCTGAGGTGATATTTTATTATGCATGTTACAGGAAGGTGGGAAAGTCCTTACTATCTGTCTTTGAAGCCTTCACTGTGCGGAGTGATACAAGGGTAGTTAGAAAAGCTGTAGATTAGTGATGTAGACATATTTGAGAAAACTGTTGGTTTTGTTTTATTTGAGTTTGTAACTTGCTTCTTAAAGGCTACTAAAAGAACACTGAAAAAACTTACCTGGGTTTAGAGACAATTTTGGGAGAAAACACTCTGGAATTCATGTTTCCCTTAAAGAAAAGGGTTTTGGCAATCCCTTCCCACTGGTATGAAATGAATTTTCAGGATGAAAATGAAAAAAAATCTGTTTATTTGACAAACAAGATGCATGCAGGGCCCTGGAAAAATTAGCTGTTAGATATTGAACTGTCATAACCTTACACCCCCCAACTACTCCCAGCCACAGCAGAACGGACAAACCCAAAATGCCAGGGGAATGAAAAAAACTGTTGGCCATGCACTAGGAAAAAAGAAATAAGGTGGACAGGTTTGTCTTAAGGCAGGAAGAAAGAGTTCCATGTAGCTTGGGTAAGGAAAAAAAAAATGATGGGAACCTGATGAGCCTCTGATATTGGTCTTCTCTTTGCAGCAGCTGAAGCTGGTGGATTTAGTATTTTTTTCTCTCATTGGTTCAGCTTCTCCTGAGGTCTGGGCTGAGATGGGAAGTCCCAGCAGCTTCCCTGCCTGTCCACGCCAACAGGTGCCTGCCGATGGTCTGATTCTCAGAACGAAACTCAGGAGAACAGTCCCAAGAAGAAATAACACAGGTCACTGAGAAATGGGTGTTGCAGTTTGGGGAAATGAACTTCCTGCCTCAGCTAACAAAACCGAAGGTAGTTGAAGAAACAATGTAACTCCATCCCTACCCCACTGCAAAGGAGACCACGGGGAGTGATCTGAGTTTCCCCCTGGCTCCCGCCCCTCCCCTGGATTTGCCTTAAAGCTACAGCACCCTGTCTGAGCCTATATTATTTATTTCTGGCTATAAAGCAGGCAGTGAACTATAGAGTATCATCATGAAATCACCCCAAGACAAACTAGCATATGCTGAGATGGCAGGGATTCATCAGGATCATCACATCCCAGCTTCTTGCCCTCTGCAGGAAAATGGCCAAGAATCACATATGCCTGAGAGAGTTGTCTGAATGCTTCTTGAACTAGAGACACTTGATGCTGTGACCACTTTCTTGGGGAGCCTGTTCCAGTGCCCAGCCATCTCTGGGTGAAAAACCTTTTCCTGATATCAAGCCTAAGTTTCCCCTGACTCAGCCTCATGTCGTTTTCTCACGTTCTTTCACTGGTCAGGAGAGCAAAAAGGTTGGTACCTTCCCCCGCTGCTTTCCCCCATGAGGAAGTGCAGACTGCACTGAGGTTTCCCCTCAGTCTCCTTCAAGCTGAACAAACCAAGTGACCTCAGCCACTCCTTGTAAGGCTTCCCCTCCAGACCCTTCACAATCCTTGTGTCTCTCTTTTGGGTGCTCTGTAATAGCTGAGTATCCTTTTATAATTTTGTGGCACCCAAAATTGCACACAATACTCAAGGCTCTTCAGTGCAAAGCAAGACAATCCCTTTTCCTGGTTGGTGTTTCATGCACCGCAGGATACAGTTGGCCCTTTTGGCTGCCAGGGAACTGCTGACTCATGTTCAAATTCCTTTTGATCTTTCAGTGGTACTGCTCTCCAGCCTTGGTCCCTTTCTGTAGTGCTGCTCTCCAGCCTCTTGTTCTCATTGTGCACATGTCCGGGATCGCCCCAGGTGCAGAATTCGGTACTTAGCCTTATTAAACTTCATAGGGTTGGTGATTGCCCACCTCTTTAATTTGTCAAGATGCCTCTCTGCCCTCAAGGGAGTCAACAGATCCTCCCAATTCAGTGTCCTTGGCAAACTTGCTATCCCTTTCAGTTCTCCATCCAAGTTGTTAATGAAGATACTGAAGAGGACTGAGGTGAGGATAAAACCTTGAGTTCAATTGAGGTAGTTTAGAGGGGTTTAGAATTTTTTTTTGTGGTGTAAGGTTACATGGATCTTAAAATCACAGAATTTGAAGGGACCTTAAAGATCATGTTGTTCCAACCCCCCTGCAATGGGCAGGGACACCTTCCACTAGTCTAGAATGCTCAAAGCATCACTTCCAAGGATAGAGCATCCACAACTTTTCTGAACAGCATCTTCCAGTGCCTAACCACCTACACAGTAAAGAATTTTCTCCTGATACCTAATCTAAACTTATTCTTTTTTTACTTTAAAGCTCCTCCCTCTTGACCTATTGCTTCTTGCCTTGGTAAAAAGTCTTTCTCCAGCCTTCTTGTAGGTCCCCTTCAGGTACTGCAAGGCTGCTCTAAGGCTGCCCCAAAGTCTTCTCTTTCTGGGCAGAGCTTTCTCAGCCTGACCTTTCAGAGAGGTATTCCAGTCTGTGATCAGCTTAGTGGCCTTCCTCTGAACTTGTTCCAACAGGTCATGTCTATCTTGTGCTGGGGTCCAGAGACGTAGGTAGATGCAGTATTCCAGCTGAGATCTCACGGGAGTGGACTGAAAAGGCAGTATTACCTTCCTGGACTTGCTGACCTCACTGCTTTTCGTGTAGCCCAGGATGTGATTGGTTTTGTGGATAACAAACACACATTACCAAGTTATGTTGATCTGCTTACCATATGCAAACACCCTGAAGTCGTTGTCCCTGTGGCTGCTCTTCAACTGATTATCTGCCCAATATCTGTATTTGTGCTTGAGATTGCCTCAACCCAGCTACAGCATCTTGTGCCTGCCCCTCTTGAGCTTCATGAGTTTCCCACAGACCACCCTTAAAGCCTGTCCAATTCCCTCTGGATGGCATCACTTCCCTCCAGCATGTAGACTGCACCACATATCTTAGTGTCTTAAGCAAATTTGATGAGGGTGCACTTGATCGCATTGACTGTGTTGTGACAAAGATGACAGACAGTTCATGTCCCTGTACTGACTGCTGAGGACACCACTAGCCACTGCACTCTGCTTGGATATTGAGCTGTTGACTGCAGCCCATTTGAATGCGACTCTCCAACCAATTTCTTACTTATTAAATTGTCTTATCTGTTAGATTGTGTCTGTTGAGTTTAGAGATGAGGATGTTGGGCAGGACATTATCTAATACTTCGAAGAAGTCACTCCACATAGTGACTAGTCACTCTTCCTTCTTCTGCCAACACTGTAGAAGGCCACCAGGTTTGTCAGTCATGGTTTGCCCTTAGTTGTCTGTTGAGAGAAATAATAATGATCCTTCACTGTTACTACAGAAGCCAGTATAATGATTTTTTTAAAGCCTTTTAAAATGAACTGTATGGTATGATAAATTAATCTTGCTTTGAGCACAAGGATTATTTTATTATATTAGGTCACTGGACTATTTGCACATTAGTAAAGTGTTAAGGCTTGTTGTGATGCAGCCATGCAGCCTCTCACTCACTCCAACATCAGCAGGCTCAGGGAGAGAATTGGAAGGGTGAAAGTCAGAATCATGGGTTGAGCTAAAGGCAGTTTTATAGGGAAAGCGAAAGCCATGCAAACAGGCAAAGCAAAACAGGAAATTAATTACTGTTTCCCATGGGCAGGGAGGCGTTCAGCGATCTCCAGGAGAACAGGGCCCCATCATAGACAATGTTTATGTGAGAACACTAATGGCATCACTCCAGATGTCCCCAATCCTTCCTTCT
>VKON01000298.1:153801-168431 GCA_009741485.1 Malurus cyaneus samueli | reverse complement strand
CAGTGCAAATTACACTTTCAGGATTTCTCTCTGGCTGATCTTTCCATTCATTTTCACATTTCGTGTGTGTAAGAATTTTGGAATGCAGTATTCATAGGTTACCATCTACATGTGATTTTGTGTACTAATATCTCAAGTTAATGATATTAAATTGCAAGAATATAAATTGGCCATTCACCTTGATCATTGTTTCTAATTTTAAGAGAGCTATGGTAAGGACATGTGCTAATGATGATAGGTGTAATGAAACTTGCTCAAACGGTTGCCTGAGATAGAAGCCTTCTGAAAGAGTAGTATCCTTTGTAAAGTTACCTTGTAATTCTGAACCTTTGGGATAATTCTTCAAAATAATTGCTATCAGTAGTTATTAGTCTACTATAGTGTTATCAGATTCTTTTAGGATTCCTAAGTTGTGTCAGCTTCTCCAGTTTTAAACTTGTCTTCATAACTGTGGTGGTTTAACAGTATTGGAAATTATACTCCAAATAAGCCACTTCTCTCTGCCGTTCTAATAAGAGAGGAGGGATAAAGGCAGAGATTGTGGTTTGAGATACCAGTTACTGAAAGCAAACAGGCATGGAATAAGAAACATATAGTAACAGCAGCAATGTTAATAACAAAAGTATAGAAAAAAATGAAGATGTTTTACACACAAAAACAGGTGTTCACCACCATAACTTAGCTCTGCCTGGCTGCCGGGACAATGACAAGATGGTGGCTGTTCCTACTCTTAGTGCCATCTGGTTTCCTCAGACAGGGACAAGATGGCAGCTGCTCCTCCCAGTCCTCTGTTCCTGTCCACAAGCCCAAGACAACAGAAAACAGTGAAAGACATACCCGCCCCGCTGTACCCGCTGGGGACAGCTCATTGTTTGAATCAGATTACCGATTAATTTTTAAGTTTAAAATAGGGGAAGTTGAGACAACTTAGTAATTACAGATTATGTCCAGCATAGTTACTTCTTTCAGGTACTGGGTGCCTTGCTTCCGTGGCATTCCACCTGTGTTGGTGCACTAAAAGGTCATCTGTGCAAAGATACCTCTCTGTCAGACTTGACAGGAGTCAGTTACAGAGGCTGAGAGTTTCCGATCTCTAAATTCTCTGGTCAATG
The DNA here is from genome assembly GCA_009741485.1 of Malurus cyaneus samueli. NCBI lineage: Eukaryota > Metazoa > Chordata > Aves > Passeriformes > Maluridae > Malurus > Malurus cyaneus. The sequence goes on along the minus strand of VKON01000298.1, from coordinate 167,319 downwards.
CCTTCATCCCAGGACAAGGATTCTAGTTGCTTGGCTTCATTGCTTTCTAATGCCACACCATTTGCTTTCTAATGTCATACCACTGCCCAGCATCAAGCAGCCAGGTCAGTTCAGGCTCACCAGGTTGGTGGCTGTAACCTTTTCATGTATCTCAAGAGCTCATGCACAGATAGGAATCAGGTGATCACATCTGGCCCTGTTTCTTCCTCTGGATTTGAGGGTCCTGCTTCTTCATCCCTTACTGTGTCAGTTGACTTGGTTTTGAATTTCTTCTTCTGCCTATGGACGACTGCTACTGTTCCTCTGACTCACTGCAGTTTGAACGGCCTTGGTGCCTGTTGGTCTCATTTCCTCTCCTTCCCTGAGGGTGCTGTATAGTAACAACCTGTGATAAACAGTAGCCAGGGCCCAGCATGCTGCATAACTTCACACCTCTCAGGAGCAGTCACAGCATTTTTCTTTCAAATATTTTGCCACTTTATCAAGGTTCTGTATTTTTCAGGGGTGAACTTCTAAACCACTGGTGCAGGATACTCCTTTAAAAGCTGGCTCATTTTCTCCCCCATCCCGTGCTACTCATGATTGTTCACTTGCAGGGCAGTTCTCTGGACAGCTTCCCTTGAAGTCTCTATCCTGACTCAAAACATGGTGTTGACTTCACTTACTCTAGGTGTACTTACTTATTCTAAACATGCTGTTGATCATGCTGAAGAAACTTGGCAGACATAGCTAAGAGAATATGCTTTCTTTAGCATCCAAGTGGAATTCCAAGATTCTCTAAAACTGTTTGTAGCAAGCCCAAAGGAGGAAAAAAGGGTGCAAGGCTGGGAAAAAAAATTTTCCCCTGTCCCCCTACAGATTAGGTACTATCATCAATGAATCCTCAGAGGTAGCAGCCAAGGCTAGGACAGGTGAACAGCACCAGACAGGCATCCCAAATGACCCTGATTGCTGCTGAAGTTATCATATCATAAACTGATACCACAGAGTACAGCAACAAAGCAATCTTGATCCCTCTCCCTTCACTGAAAAAATGGTATCATGATGAGCATATATATGGGAATATATACAGGGTTATATCCTGTATATATCATATATATATCATATATATATCATATATATATCATATATATATCATATATATATCATATATATATCATATATATATCATATATATATCATATATATATCATATATATATCATATATATATCATATATATATCATATATATATCATATATATATCATATATATATCATATATATATCATATATATATCATATATATATCATATATATATCATATATATATCATATATATATCATATATATATCATATATATATCATATATATATCATATATATATCATATATATATCATATATATATCATATATATATCATATATATATCATATATATATCATATATATATCATATATATATCATATATATATCATATATATATCATATATATATCATATATATATCATATATATATCATATATATATCATATATATATCATATATATATCATATATATATCATATATATATCATATATATATCATATATATATCATATATATATCATATATATATCATATATATATCATATATATATCATATATATATCATATATATATCATATATATATCATATATATATCATATATATATCATATATATATCATATATATATCATATATATATCATATATATATCATATATATATCATATATATATCATATATATATCATATATATATCATATATATATCATATATATATCATATATATATCATATATATATCATATATATATCATATATATATCATATATATATCATATATATATCATATATATATCATATATATATCATATATATATCATATATATATCATATATATATCATATATATATCATATATATATCATATATATATCATATATATATCATATATATATCATATATATATCATATATATATCATATATATATCATATATATATCATATATATATCATATATATATCATATATATATCATATATATATCATATATATATCATATATATATCATATATATATCATATATATATCATATATATATCATATATATATCATATATATATCATATATATATCATATATATATCATATATATATCATATATATATCATATATATATCATATATATATCATATATATATCATATATATATCATATATATATCATATATATATCATATATATATCATATATATATCATATATATATCATATATATATCATATATATATCATATATATATCATATATATATCATATATATATCATATATATATCATATATATATCATATATATATCATATATATATCATATATATATCATATATATATCATATATATATCATATATATATCATATATATATCATATATATATCATATATATATCATATATATATCATATATATATCATATATATATCATATATATATCATATATATATCATATATATATCATATATATATCATATATATATCATATATATATCATATATATATCATATATATATCATATATATATCATATATATATCATATATATATCATATATATATCATATATATATCATATATATATCATATATATATCATATATATATCATATATATATCATATATATATCATATATATATCATATATATATCATATATATATCATATATATATCATATATATATCATATATATATCATATATATATCATATATATATCATATATATATCATATATATATCATATATATATCATATATATATCATATATATATCATATATATATCATATATATATCATATATATATCATATATATATCATATATATATCATATATATATCATATATATATCATATATATATCATATATATATCATATATATATCATATATATATCATATATATATCATATATATATCATATATATATCATATATATATCATATATATATCATATATATATCATATATATATCATATATATATCATATATATATCATATATATATCATATATATATCATATATATATCATATATATATCATATATATATCATATATATATCATATATATATCATATATATATCATATATATATCATATATATATCATATATATATCATATATATATCATATATATATCATATATATATCATATATATATCATATATATATCATATATATATCATATATATATCATATATATATCATATATATATCATATATATATCATATATATATCATATATATATCATATATATATCATATATATATCATATATATATCATATATATATCATATATATATCATATATATATCATATATATATCATATATATATCATATATATATCATATATATATCATATATATATCATATATATATCATATATATATCATATATATATCATATATATATCATATATATATCATATATATATCATATATATATCATATATATATCATATATATATCATATATATATCATATATATATCATATATATATCATATATATATCATATATATATCATATATATATCATATATATATCATATATATATCATATATATATCATATATATATCATATATATATCATATATATATCATATATATATCATATATATATCATATATATATCATATATATATCATATATATATCATATATATATCATATATATATCATATATATATCATATATATATCATATATATATCATATATATATCATATATATATCATATATATATCATATATATATCATATATATATCATATATATATCATATATATATCATATATATATCATATATATATCATATATATATCATATATATATCATATATATATCATATATATATCATATATATATCATATATATATCATATATATATCATATATATATCATATATATATCATATATATATCATATATATATCATATATATATCATATATATATCATATATATATCATATATATATCATATATATATCATATATATATCATATATATATCATATATATATCATATATATATCATATATATATCATATATATATCATATATATATCATATATATATCATATATATATCATATATATATCATATATATATCATATATATATCATATATATATCATATATATATCATATATATATCATATATATATCATATATATATCATATATATATCATATATATATCATATATATATCATATATATATCATATATATATCATATATATATCATATATATATCATATATATATCATATATATATCATATATATATCATATATATATCATATATATATCATATATATATCATATATATATCATATATATATCATATATATATCATATATATATCATATATATATCATATATATATCATATATATATCATATATATATCATATATATATCATATATATATCATATATATATCATATATATATCATATATATATCATATATATATCATATATATATCATATATATATCATATATATATCATATATATATCATATATATATCATATATATATCATATATATATCATATATATATCATATATATATCATATATATATCATATATATATCATATATATATCATATATATATCATATATATATCATATATATATCATATATATATCATATATATATCATATATATATCATATATATATATATGTTCAGGGGGTATCTATCATACTCCCTGAACAGATAGAGCAGCTGTAACTAGGGAGTTCCACACCTAATATACACATTCTTAAATCAAAATTATCTCTGCCCACTCGTGCCTCACAGTGGGTGCCAGTTGAAGGTGGTGGTTTGACGCCGGCCGCAAATTAAACTCCAAATAAGCCACTCCCTTTCCCTCTGACAGAAACAGAGGCTATGGGTTGAGATCTCAATTCAGTGAAAGCAAACAGCAGTGGAGTAAGAATTGCACAATAATAGAAGCAATGTTCATAACATAAGTATGCAAGAAGAGAAGGTGGTTTATACACAAAAACAGGTATTCACCATCTCCATGTAGTTATTTCCACATGTCCTTGTGGGACAAAGACAAGATGGCAGACATTCCCTGCTGTGCCATTCCCCAAAGACAAGAGGACGAGCACTCCCTTCAGTCGACTCTCCCTATCCCCGGGGCTTAGACAATGGAAAACAATGACAGTCCCCTGAAAGCAAGATCATTTGCATTGTACTATGCCACTACTTTGTTCTCCATGGCTGGTTCCCATCCCAGTGGCTCTGCTTTTGCCCTCTTTACTCTTCTAGGTCTTGGTTCCCAGCAGCACCACAGCTTTTAACTGTTCCACTGGGCTCAGCTGTGTTGACCACCCAGAGCTACACTCTCCTGAGGGACAGGAATGGATGAGGAGTTGCAGTAGAGGGCAGACTTCACTCAGCTGGTTTTACCTACCTTTCTAATGAAGAGGAATAAAAAAAAGTGGTTTTCCTTTCTGAGGGGCATTCATCTTTTCTTGCTGCCAGAGCTGTGCCCTACAGTGATGATGTAGGTGGTATAGAATGGCAATCTAAGCTGTGCTCATGCAGTTCGGAGCTTTACCCTCTGTCTACAACCAGAAGAACTAACAACCAAACCTTTTAATGGTCTTCATTGTGGTAAATATCTTAGTTTATGCTAAAATATTTTTAATAATTAGAAATTGCAGTGTGCTGTCTCTTGCATTCTAAAGATTCTTTGTCAAGAAAAGACAGTTTGCATGAATTTCAGATTCTTCTAGATTTCTGCAGAGTCTGATAGCATCTGCAGTTGCATCACTGTGGCATCGTAATGCATAGTTAAATATTATGGGTTTATACTGTTATAAGAGTGGTTCATGTTGGAAAGGGCCTTTAAAAAGCATGTAGTCTAGCTGCTCTGCCATGGGCAGGGACTTCTTTCCCTAGATCAGGTCAAAGCCCCATACAGCCAATACCTGTATAGTGGTACATGTGTGTTTGTGTATATGCACACACAGTTGTCTGTCAGTGCTGCTTGTTCCTGTACAATTGTAGACAGCATATCTCTAAGTAGAAGTACAAGTGCACAGTGGAGGAATAGTTGTACTTGATTTGGGATCTTTCAGCTCATGAATCTGTTTTCTGTAATATATTATTTCTGTGATTGTCAGCTGCAAATCACTTTTACCTTCAAACTGCATGTACTATGACTGTACTTTCTTCTCAGACATTGGGTCTTACTTCATACACAAAATCCTAGTATTGAATAAAACAAGTATAATAACTAATAACTAATATTCTGGTTAAGCTGGTAGGATATTTCAAAACAAATTTGAGTTGCTGAATTCTTATACCACAGGAAAGCATTTAGGATTTTTTTATTAGGGAAGGGGAAGAAAACCAGTAACAAATAAAGCTGGCATGTTTTTATTTCCCCGATTATTTGGGAGATACCTTAGAGTTAAGATTGCCTTTGGGAAGAGAGGTGCGGAAAAACTTGCATAGAATCATCTTTTCTGCTCATATAATAAGGATTAGGGAGTCTAAATCACCAACATGCTTCATCCAACTTGCTGGTGCTGGAACTAACAATACTACTACTACTTCATCAAAAACATGTACCAGTAGCTCTGAGCCGAGTTATGGAAATCACAGTATTACTTACCTAGGAATCCTGTTGATCCATTCCATTTTTAATGACTCCTTCCCCAGTACATTTTTGTGAAGTGTTGGTCCTCCTCTGAGCAGCTGGTAGTGGAAGCTCTCAGCGAGTTGCATACAGAAGTGGGGTTCTTTTTCAGATAGCAAAGTAAAAACATTGAAGCCCACCAGGTGGTGCCAGAACGCCTGGTCACTGGTGACTCTGACAGCAGGAACAGACCTGAGAAGGTGTGAACCTGCTGCTTCTGTCAGAAATTGTATAATCTGAATACAAGCAACATATGCTATTACCCTTCCTCCTTCCAAACTTTTACCCCTAAAGCATTCTTCAGCAAATTACTTCTTTCTGTGTTCACAATGGTAAAATTTAAATATGCTTTTTAGGAGTGAGGCACTTAAAACTGTGGGTTTGGTGTCAGCATTAATTATCACTGGTTTTGTGCTGCTAACATTCCTCTTCAGTGGATAGTACAGACATGAAGCTTTCCCAAAAATGCTGTTAATAATATTGTGTTGTGTGTTGCATTAAAATATATATAATTTTGTGGAAATACAGACATGAGTGTTTAACTGAAATTTAAGCTAGAAAACTATTTCAAGTGGTTACACTTAGTTTCATGGAGTTAAAAGTTCATATAAACACTTCAATGTTTCTAAACAACTAAGTTTATAGAGAAGGTTAAGGTATTTCACAATGAAAACTGCAGTGTGCATGGTGGGTTTTCCCTTTATACTGCATTTTCATTTCCCTTTATACTGCAAAATTTTTTTCCCCACTATGTCAGTTTTTCTGTCTTTCTGTGATATCTTTCTGCCTATTTTGATAGTGTGATTCTATTGTTCTCATTAAAACTGTATGGACAATCTGTAAGATTGTTCTCATTAAACTGATGGACAATCTGTAAGATTAGTGTTGTTAATCTGACACTTAATATTCTCAGAAACACTTCAGAATAATTAGACCACTATCAGACAAAGTAAGTAATCTAATTTCCACGGGTTTTTTTTTTTTCTAAAGTATGCCTCTATGTAGGAAAGTTTGTAAAAATAAGTGAGCAACACACCTGGGCTGGTGAGTAGCAACTCACCTGGCAAAAAGACAGACATTGTTTAAGTGAAACCTGCAGCTGCACTGATGGTGACCTGTGCTGTTCGGGAAATGGGTGTCTGAGAAGTAGGCAGTGGCACTTCTCTTCTAAAAGTTACTGGCAGTCTGTAAAATCTAGTCTAACTTGCTTTGGATGTGTTGCTTTGTATCCAAAAAAACTCCTAGTTATGTTGGATTTAGTGTGTCTGCTGCTATCAGTAGAATGACTCTAAATTAAAGTTGATTGTTTAATAAATATCTTACACATAGCCAAAGAAGGAGTATTATGTTTTCTGCCTTTATGTGAAACATGACGTTTGCTGAGACTTGCAAGAAAGGAGTTTTCATTTTGTGCGTTAATTTTTTTTTTCCTTAATGGTTTTTCATATTAGGAGTTCAAGGTGTTTGCATTCTGGCATTAAGTATTACATTTTGTCATTTATCACATTTAAGAAAACTACATTTTACAGGGTTTGGTGTATTTTTAATCAATGAGTAATACATACACATAAAAAATCAAAGCGTTCTTAAAGTACATCAGACTGTTTTCAGAAAATGAGGTTTTATGCCTCTTTATTAGTAGATTCAGAACTGTCAGTATGCAACTGAAATGTAAGTGAATTCTGAATGCTAGTTGTAGGAAAGCACAAGTTTCATCTTCACTAAAGTTTTGAACTAGCCTATAGTTACCAGATTAGTTTCTAGAAAAATCAGTTTAAATAGCTGAATTAGGTTTTGACTTCGGTAGTCTTGTGTCCATGCATAGGTACAGAGAACATAGTGAAGCACTTTCTTAAGTGTTAGCAAATGAATTGTGACTTTGAAAGGATTAGGAATAAATTTTCTGTTTCAAAAGTATGGGGCATGTTTGGGGCATAGTAATGATTGGGGATATTTCATTAAAAAACCTTAACTGGTAGAAAATATCTTTTGATATGTTTTGATATGTGTTTTGGTTATTTTTCTACCCTTAACTGCATAAGCAGTGCAATCAAAATATCTAGTACTTCATAGATTCTTTCTATGAATTGGAAATCTTGTGAGGGGGATGTGTATAATACAGGTGTTACAAAATAACTTCCTTGAATAATGGATCAACAGCTTACTGTAAAAGGGTGCATTATTTTCTAAATCTGAAGAATTTTCATGTTTTGTGGATTTGTGGAGGCGGTGATGGTGGTTTGGTTTATGTTTTGGATGTATTGTTTTAGTTTTTTAGTCAGAATTGTGATATAAGATTACAGTTATTTCTCAACTAATAGCTTTTCTGGAGGAAAATAGTTGATTTCTTGTATGTTTATGCAATATCTGTGAGGCTAAGTATGGTAGTATATCACAGCAGTGCTACAAATTCAGATTTGCTTTTTCGTAAGTTGTGATGCTTCTGTATTAATGTGTTTTAACCCATATCGAAGTAAGTCTGAGTTTGGTAGAAAAAATAGTACTTATGCTCTGTTTTCAGTAAAGTAGTTAAGCAAACTAATTGCTTCCTATTATATCTCTAGGTGCTTTTAAGAAGCTGAATATTGTTGCCCTGGTATCATTTAGCATTGTTGGGTATACACTGGTAGATTTCAGAAAGAGATGAAATATTGAAAACTAGTACATTTCTATACATAATTTTAAAACTTCACCAGTTTCACCGGTATGGTTCCTAGAAGTTAATAGGTACAATTCACGAAAGAATTGTGAATGGTTAGATGCATTTTCTGTAAGTTTTACCACAAGGTATGTCACCTGTATATTCCCTTCAGTAAGGCACAAGCTTAAGCTATACTTTTTCCCTCAGCTGGATCAGTAGTTAGGGGCATTCCTCTGGTTGTAACCCCGGTATGAAAATTCACAGTACCTTCCAAAACTGAAGTAAAAGAGGGAGAACAGTGCTGACTCACAGATTAGAAAAGCTATGTCTCTCTCACAGATTAGCGGTGACATTTCTTAAGGAAATTATTGGATCTCACTTGCTTTAGTTGTGGGCAACACTGAAGTAGTGAATTGTTCTTCATAAATGTTCTTGGGAAAAAAGATGTTACTCTGAAATAAGTTAACCTGCAATCCTTCAATTTTCTTTCCCATGATCACAATTTTCCTGTAATTAAATCTGAAAAGAGCATTAAAAAGTTGTCCTCACTTAGCTCCCTCATCTAGAGGAATGTGATGACTAAATGTTTTAGGAATTTGATGATCTTAGGTGGAGAGAATTGTCAGAAACTTAACAGATCTATGAATCATCAGATCTACAGACTATTGACTTACTCAACAAATTGCTGGCTTGTGGAGTTATTGCAGTAGAATCCGTGTTTTTAAAACCTTTTATGTTGCATGTTTTTCAGCAGTTTTTAAAAAATTCTGTTGAGCAAAGTCATTCTGCTCTGTGAGTGGGAACATGCTATTTCCAACCAATGGAAAGAGTTGATTTGTGCTTTACTTCTTTACAGTTTCTTCTAAGTTAGTAGTCATTCTTCCCTGTATGAAGCTCAGTGGTTGTTAAGAAACTTGTCTTTCTCTATGTAATTGACATTGTGATGTCAAACTCAACTAGTAGATAAAAGCAGCAGCCTTTGTGTTTTTTTGGCTGTATATGCCTGCTGTTGCTGAATGTTTTCAGAATAACAGAATATGAAGGAGTATCCTGTTGCTTATGAAAGTAAACATTAAAGTGAGACTTTATTAAGATAGAGTATTTTTGTTTCAGAATGAAGTTACTTATACTTAACCTGTTTTGTTTTTCAGAGTACTGTAATTGAAAGAGCATCTTCTACATTTGGCGAAGCACAAGTTCTTGATTGAATGGTGGATTAATAAGTGGTTGTCCCATTCTAAGACTAAAAAGATACCCTGGAAGTTTGGAAGAACTGGATTTTCACCCTAGTCCAGCAGCTTTGCTGCTCACTTAAACACAGATGAATGAAGACCCCATTTGGAAAATCACCAGGTCAGCGGTCCAGAGCTGATGCAGGTAAGGTGTTCTTCCTAGATGGTTTTCTTTGCTTTTAATGGATAAAAAGTATTCTTACTTTATTGACATTTGAAATATGCTAATGATTTTACACAGATAACCTAATTCCTGTTTTAAAAGAAAATTTACTTTACTCTAGAAGATCATGGATTGAAAAGACAAATGTAAATTCATCAGTACAGATCTGACCTTCCTTGTGTTGGGTCAGAAGTTACTAATCAGTGACCTGTGTGGGGAAAGCAGCATATTTTTATCACCCAACCAACCAACCAACCAACATAGTTGGGAAAGTTCAGTTAATGTTTAAAATACCCAATCACTAGGCCATTCTGGTGCTTTAATGTATTCATCTGATTAATTGAAAATTGAATCAATTGGTACTTGAGGATTTCTCTGTAACCTTTTGGAAACTTTCAAACACGTATTTTACCTGCAACTGTCTTACAATGTGCTTATTTGAAGTGTGTACTCATTTCAAAGGTGATAGAGTTACCCTTCAAGTAACTTTTACATGTTTCAAAGGAGAGACCCAGTACAAAATCTTAAACACTTTGTTAAGTGATTGAATGGAGACCAGTGCTGAGTGGAGTTCCTCAGGTGTCAGTATTGGGGAGTAGCACTGTTTAACATCTTGTTCAGTGATAGGGACAGTGGGTTTTGGAGCACTCTCAGCAAGTTTGGGGATGACACTAAGCTGTGTGGTGCAATCAGCATGCTGGAGGAAAGGGATGCCATCCAGAGGGACCTGGACAGGATTGAGAGATGAGCTTGTGTCAACCTTGTGATATTCTGTAAAGCTAAGACACAGGTTTTTGCATCTGTGTTGGGCAATCCCAAGCACAAATACAGCCTGGATAGAGATTGGATTGAGAGCAGCCCTAACAAGAAGGACTTGGTAAATGAGAAGCTCAACATGACCCAGAAGTTTAGATCACAGCCCAGACAGCCACTCGCATCCTGGGCTGCATCAAAAGGAGATATTACTGCCTCACTAGTCCATTCCAAATAGATGGCACCTGAAGTATTGCATTCAACTCTGGGGCCCTTAACTTAAGAATGATGTGAATCTGTTGAAGTGAGTCCAGAGGAAGGCCAAGAAAGTGATTGAAGGCAAAAGTGATTGAAGGCCTGGAGCACTTCTCCTACGAGGACAGGCTGCAAGTGCTGTGATTGTTCAGCCTGGAGAGAGAAGACTCCAGGGTGACCCAATTACAGCCTCCCAGTACCTGAAGTGGACTTAGAGGAAAGCTGGAGAGGAACTACTTACAAATGCATGTAGTGAAAGGGCAAGGGGAAATGGCTTCAAACTGTAAGAGAGTAGGTTCCAGAGGATGTCCAAAGGGCTGGAGCTCCTCTCATATGAGAAAAGGTTAAGAGAATAGAAGATGTTCTGCCTGGAGGAGCCTCCAGGGAATGCAACCTTTCAGTGTTTAAGGGTTATGATAAAGACATAGAGATGCTATTTACCAAGGCCTTCAGTGACAGTACATGGGGTAATTGTTTTAAACGGAAGGGGAGTACGGCTAGGTTTGAATGTACAGGAGAGACTTTTTGTGATGAGTATAGTGACACACACGAACAGATTACCCAAATGCAGGTGACTCCTTACTGGAACTGTTTAAAGGCATGGTTAAAGGGACATGAAGCAACTTGATCTAGTGAAAAGTCTCTTTTCACATCATAGGGCTGAACCGATGAGAGGGTCTGTGAGATTCCCTAGAACAGCGATTAAAAAAAAAAAGTTTAAGAAGTGACTTTTAAATAGGATTTGCTGAGCTTTACAGAATTGCAGAACTAAATACCTGATCTATTGTCTTCCATTCTTAAAGGTTGTTGCCATTTACTGAGGAACTTTATGAACACAGAACAGCTAAATCCTTAAAGTAGAAATTAGGGTTTTAAACCTTGCCGGTAAATACTATAGTCTGGGATTGGATAATAAAGTGGTAATATAGTCTTAAAGATGAAGAAAAATTAATAAAAGAAAAAGATACAGTGAAAAATGGAAGTAGTCTGTGTATTTATATATTAATCATATCAAATCATTGAACTCTAGGAGATTCTTGGATCATGTATGGGCTGCAAAAACAATCTGGAAGCATAGGTAAACCAATGATAATGTCAGGTATTCATATAGGTCAAAATTGAATTCGTTAACAAAGCACTTTTGAATTGACTTTGATTTCATCCTATTGTAAAGACTTGTCAGTCAGTGACACTGCAGGTCTGGTGCCATCTTTGACAAAACCAATTTTCAGCTGTCCAGTTTTCAGGAAGGAAATGCTTTTATGTGTTGTAAAGTAGGTGTAAAGGAAGAGGTACATATGATTTATAATATCTAGGCTTTTGAAATATCTCTCTATTTGAAACATACTTTGTACATAGTTCCGTTTTGAGAAAGAAAGGGTAGGACTGAAGGTGGAGAAAAGAGAGAAAGCTGGACTTTTCGTTTTTACACAACAGTAGAGTACATCACAGTACATCTACAGACTCTAGGAGTTCATTAAAGTATAGAGTTGCTTTCCACGATAGAGTTTCAGTGGATCAGACAGGTGCTTTTGGCAATATGCCTGCCTGTCTCTCTAATTACAGTATTGCTGTCCCAAATATAGGAGAAATACAGGTTTTTTTAAAAATTAATATACAGCACTGTAAAATAAGATGTGATTACCGTCAACACAACTGGCCCTTTTAAATCTGATGATCACATGTTTAATACTGTATAATTGAAAGACATGGTCCTCTGAAGTCTTTCTTACCGGTGTTCTCCCAGAGGTACAAAGTCCTACCTGCATGACAGTTC
>VKON01000298.1:115801-136463 GCA_009741485.1 Malurus cyaneus samueli | reverse complement strand
AAGGTGCACTAAGCTGTATGTTAGAAATTAATGTATCCTATATTAATATATAATAAGAAAATATTGCCTTCTTAAAGCATGCAGCTCTTGTCCAGAGTATAATTTTGAGTATGTACTTGTTTAATGTTATGTTTGTATCTATGTACAGAAAACATAGAAACAATGTGGGACCAAGCAAACCTATTTCTCAGCCACGAAGAAACATTGTAGGCTGCAGAATACAGCATGGCTGGAGAGAAGGCAGTGGACCTGTAACACAATGGAAGGGCACAGTTCTTGATCAAGTTCCTGTAAATCCCTCACTCTATCTCATAAAATATGATGGATTTGATTGTGTGTATGGACTAGAACTTCACAAAGATGAGAGAGTTTCAGCACTTGAAGTTCTTCCAGACAGAGTTGGTGAGTGTTTGGGGTTTTTTTTCCTAAAATTCATATACATATGGGCTGACATTTATCACTAAATGTTCTCCACTAATGCCTCCAGACATACCCCAAGATAATATGTGACCACTTAGCTGGTCAGTTTTGTTTTTGACTCATGATGGGTAATGTAAATGCTTTTTTTTTTTTCTGTTCCACAAGTTTTGATGATGTTAATGGGTGTAGTTGCTGTCTTCTGTCTTTGGGTAGTATGCAGTACCTCATGTAGTTTTTACATTAAAATGGATGTTTCTGTTGAATTTTCAACTCTAAGATATTTTGGCTATGTTGTCTATTTTGTGTGTCTAACAGTAATAAGGTCACATTTTTTCTTGTACTACCCCCATGTACTTCTAATAATGTTGGAAGACATTTTCTAAGTGAAATAACCTGATTAGTAATAATGCTTTTTCTTTTTCAGAATTAGCACTGGATTGTTAAACTGCAGGTTTTCAGGTTTTTCAGTCCAGCAAGTTTGATATCTACTCAAGTAAACACTAGTTTATAAACAGAAAAAACTGTTGCTTCTTCTGACCACATAAAAGAACTATTACCAGTCATTGGATGGCATTGGAAGGAACGAAACCCCAAAGTCAAATTAATAAAATAATAGAAAGAATTGTTCTGTGATAGACCTTTTTTTGCTCCTCCAAGTCCAGTTTCTAGTTAAAGTTCAGTGTCTCTGCTGCTGTAGCCTCTATTGATCTTTCTCAAGCTTGCTTTCTGTTAATCACAGAAAGTACAATAATTCATTGTTATTTTTACAACATTTTGAGCTTCTGTAGTTCTGCAGCAGTAAACTCTCTGGAATGGATAGTATTTGCTTTATGTAGGAGTTAACTAACTGCCAATCAGATTTGTGTATGAATCAGCATAAAGATTATTTTTTAGAAAATACACGTATGTGCTTTTGAATGAATCTATGAAATACTGTCATTTCAGCTTCGTCTCGAATTAGTGATGCCCACCTGGCAGACACGATGATTGGTAAAGCTGTGGAACATATGTTTGAGACAGAGGATGGCTCAAAAGATGAATGGAGGGGGATGGTAATGAGAGAGATGGCGAACAGAAGGCCCCATATGGGAACCAAGAACCATCCACAGGAGATTCTGCTTTGCTTCCTTGGGGCCTGGTATTGGGGAAAAATATCAACTGGAGAGACTTCTCCTGGGCTGATTTTTTTGGCCCTCTTTGGATTAATTAACCCCACTGCTGATTACTTTCCGAGGCCTGGCCAGTTTGATTAAGATTTTGGAATAAGAAGGAGGTTTGGTCCCCCCATGGCAATGTAACAAGGGATTTAAGGGACTGGGTCAAGTGGTTTGAATGAGGGCGCCAGCGAGCCACAGTTGGTGTTTCCTGGTCGTCCCTTTGGTGGCAAGAGAAAAATAACGATGAAAAAGATAGGAGAGCCCACATTCACAACAGTGCTCAAGGGGTTGGTGCCCTCAGGCAGAATTTTTGGTTTCTTTTTGATCATTGAAGGAAAACTTTTTCATCACCTGGCCTGCTGGAACTGGATGGCCTCCATCTCTCTGTTAAGGGCAGAAGAATTTTAGCTCATGAACTGGCTGAACTCATTGAAAGAGCTTTAAACTAGGCTTGAAGGGGGAAGAGGATGCAGCTGGGCTCTCTGGAAACAGACCCAAGGGTGGTAAGCCTGAGTTAGGGGGTGAAACAAGTAGCCCAGCTGAAGTGCATGTATACTAATGCACACAGCTTGAGTAACAAACAAGAAGAGCTGGGAGCCATGGTGCAGTAGCAAAGCTATGATGTTGTTGCCATCACAGAAACATGGTGGGACAACTCATATAGCTGGAGCACTGCACTGGTTGGCTACAAGCTCTTCAGAAGAGACAGAAAAGGGAGAAGAGATGGAGGGATGGCCCTTTATATTAGGGAAGTTTTTGATGCCATGGATATTGAAACTAATGATGATGAAGTTTAATGCCTATGGGTGAGAATTAAGGGGAAGGCCAACAAGGCTGACATCCTACTGGGAGTTTGTTACAGACCACCCAACCAGGATGAAGAGGCAGACAAGATATTCTATAAGCAGCTGGGAAGTCTCAGGTACCAGCCCCTTGTTTTTGTAGTTGTGACTTAAACCCCGACATCTGCTGGGACTTAATACAGCAAAAAGAGCAGACCAGGGAATTCTTGGGGCGTGTGAGAGCCTTTCTTCCAGCTGGTTGAGGAGCCCACAAGGAAGGACTATGCTTGATCTGCTGTTTGTTAATACAGATGGGCTGGTGGGAGATGTGGTGGTTGGAGGCCACTTGGGGCATATTGATCATGAAATTATAGTGTTCTTGATATTTGGTGAAATAAAGAGGAACATTAATAAGACTCTTACATTGGCCTTCCAGAGGGCAGACTTTGGTTTATTTAGGAGACCTATTCAGAGAGTTCCTTAGGAAGCAGCCCTTAAAAACAAAGGAGTCCAGGATGGATTGGCTTTCTTCAAAACAAAACTTTTGAAGGCACAGGAACAGACTGTCCCTGTGTGCCAAAAGATGAGTCGACAAGGCAAATGTCCAGCCTAGATGGGCAACGAGGTTTTGAAGGAACTTAGATAAAAAGAGGATGCATCATCTGTTGGAAGGAGGGTCAGGTTCTCAGGAAGTATTTTAGGGGGTTGCAGTGGGGCATGTAGGAAAAATTAGAGAGCCAAGCTCAGATTCAAACTTAATTTGGACCTTTTGTAAGGAAAAAAGTTTTTTAAATATAAAGGCAAAGGAAGGTAAGACGACCTTTGTTCTCTATGGATGCAGGGAGGCTTAGAACTGTCGACGGGAGAAGGCTGAGTGCTTAATGCCTTCTTTGCCTCGGATCTTAGTGGAAGATGCTTTCCTCAGGACAACTGTCCTCCTGGATTGGGTAGATGGTGTCAGGGAACGAATGTCCCCCTGTTATCAGGAGGAGGCAGTGCGGGAACTGCTGAGCTGCACTGGTAGTCATAAATCTATGTGACACGATGGGATCACCATCGCTCTCCAGGGGTGATGAGGGAGCTGGCAGAGAGTTTGCGAAGCATTCCATGCAGTTTGACAACAGTCCTGGCTTACTGGTGAGGTCCCAGATGACTGGACTGGCCAGATGTGATGCCATTCATAAGAAGGCGTAGGAAAGAGGTCCGTGTAACTATAGCCAGTCGCTGGACCTCAGTCCAGAGGAAGGCTGGAAGTGACATTTGAGTTGTACCATAGCAGACTCGTGCAGGATGGCGCGAGGATCAGACCCAGCCAGCATGGGTTTGGAAAGGGTAGTCATGTTTGACCAACTGATCTCCTTTCTATGACCAAGGTGACCCACTCATAGTGGATGCAGGAAGGCTGTGGATGCTGTGTATTTGGACGTTCAGCAAGGCCTTTGGCACTGTTTCCCCAGTATACTCCTGGGAAAGCTGGAGCCCAGGCTATGGACATGGAGATCTTTCATTGGGTTAGAACTGGCTGGATGGCCGGGCTAGTGAGTGGTGTGTGAACGGTGTCTGATCAGCTGGATTCAGTCACTAGTGGTGTTCCTCAGGGGTCTGTGCTGGGGACAGTTCTGTTCACATTTTTATTGATGACATGGATGGAGGGTTATTGAGTCTTTCTATTAGTAATACTTGCAGATGACACTAACTGGGAGCGTGTGTCGATCTGTTGGACGGTAGGAGGGCTCTTGAGAGAGACCTGGAGGGTTGGATGGATGGGCAGAGTCCATAGGATGAGTTTAATAAGTCCAAAGTGCGAGTCCTGGATTTGGCCACAATAACCTCCTGACACTATAGTCTGGGGCAGAGGGATTGGACAGTGCGTGTAGAAAGGGACCTGGGCTACTGGTCGACAAATGATGAATATGAGCCTAAGCAGTGTACCTTGGTGCAAAAGCAACGCACCTGGCCTGTTGCAGGAATAGTGTGGCAGGCAGGACCAGGAGGTTTTCTTCCCCTGTACATCGCACTGGTAAGGCGCACCTTGGTACTGTGTCAGTTCTGGGCCCCTCGTTAGGAAGATGTGACATTGAGCACGCTCCAGAGGAGAGCAACAAGGCTGGTGAAGGGCTTGGAACACAAGCCTATGAGAAACGGACTGAGGGAGCTGGGTTGTTTAGCCTGGAAAAAAGGACACTCAGAGGTACTATCACTCTCTACAACTTCCTGAAAGGTGGTTGTGGTAGGTGGGGTGTCTCTTTCTCCAGGAACAACTGACAGAATGAGAGGGCACAGTCTTAAGCTACACCAAGGGAAATAAAGGTTAGATACTAGGAAAAGTTTTTTATGGAAAGAGTGATAAAGTACTGGAATGGTCTGCCTGGGGAGGTGGTGGAGTCACCATCCTGGAGTGTTCAAAAAACGATTGGATGTGTGCCTGGTGGTTAGTTGAGGTGTCAGGGCATGGGTTGGACTCAAGACCTTGAAGGTCTCTTCCAACCCTAGTGATCGTGGTCAATTTCTAGATCTCAGTTTGTTTGTAGCATAGAATCTGTTTTCTTTCTTTGACATATATCAGTACAAGCAAAAATAGTCTTGGCAACTTTATTTGTTTGAAAATCATATATTCCTGCTATAACAAAAAGAATACAAATGACAATAATGGCTGTCCAGTCGTACCAGCCTTCAAACAAAGGAAAACTTGAACTGCAAATATACCTAGCTGCTGCTTGATTTATAATTGCATTTATGATGCTTTTTGCTCTCTCCAAGATGTTTTAAAAGGTACTGACCAAATTGAATTGTATTGTGTAGCTTTTTTCATCATATTTTTAAGTGACTGAAGCTTTTCAACTTAATTATCAAATTTAAAGGTTTTGATTTATAAGCGAGAAAGTGAAATTACTGTGTGGGTTAAACATTGAACAGTATTATTTTACTTTTTCAACTTTTTAGCTTTGGTAGCAGTTGGTTTTATTCTGTAAGGATGCCTTAAAGTGGAATGCAATTCATTAAAATTAAATACATTAATTGCATGCAAAAAAGGTAATTTTCATTCTGCCCAAGAACCAGATCTCTCATTTATTCAGAATAAAACTTTTCAGAGACTATTATAATTTTTTAAAGTAAGACTTGAGCAAGAATGAGTTTTTGAACATATGTTCAAGTTTCTGTGGAAAATTAGAACTAACTCTCCAGAGGAGTTCCTCACCGGAGAGATGCATTTCTGTAATACTTAACTGTTGAGCAACATGATTGTGATGCAGACGAACCTCCTTGCTAATCGGGTTAAATCATCAAGAAGTTAAATTTAACAAAATACTGTGTGGAGAATTAAAGTCTTGAGGTGGGACAAGCTGCTGAAGGAATTATACACCTTGTTTTATATAGAGTTATGATTACATCTTCAGCAATTAGTAATTTTATGTACTGTTTTTATTGGTTTTTAAGACTCATTATGAGACTTCATTGATAAGATTGCTATTTGTGTCTTTTGGATCTCTATCATACATGGTCTGTTCTTTGACCTTTCATTTTTCCTGGAGACATTTTTCTTTGATCACTGTCATTAATCTAAGGAGGGATGTTTTCTGCAACTGATTTTTCTTTTTTTAGGTGTTGCTTTTAAGCATGCTTCTGATGTGTATATTGCCATTTAAATGAAGAGTACTATACTGGTAATTAATCCAGAAATTTATTTTGGAATTAATCTAAAATTTGTGAGAATTTTAATCAGGCAACCCACTAAATATCACTTTAGTAATGAACATATATATTGTAACATGCTAAAATAAAGATGATTGATGATGAGTGTAATATACATTTATCCACCAATGTAATGTTTGAATGTTCAGTTGTTCTTCATATGTTATTCACATGTCAAGTTACTGTTGGGGTTTTTAACTCAATAGAATAAACTTTGTAACACTTTTAGTGGGTTAAACTGTCAAATAGCTACATGCTTTATCAGAGCAACTGCCATTCACCAGAGAAATCTCCTGTGCAAGTTAGATTACAAAAATAGGAGGGTAAAGTATATTTATCTATTAGATGCTTAAACATATCACTTCTCTTTCTGTGACCTTTGCATATAATTTTCTTGTGTTGTACTAAAAACGGAATGTTAGAAAAATGTTGTTGCGACCATGTGTCTTTCAAAACACTTGAAGTTAAAGATACCTGTAAGTGCAGAGGAAAGCGAAATTTCCTTCAGGTGACAACACAGGTTAGGGAAAACAAATGCTCAGAAGAATGTTAATCAACCACCACTAATGTTTCCACTGAATTCTTCCTACTGGGTAAGGAAATTATGTTTACTGTTCTGCAGAGAGCAACAAGGTAGCAAAAGTATAAATACTGTTAGGTGACATTGCTCTTTCAGAGCTGATTTAGGGTTTTAACAAGCAAGTTTTACTTTTGATGTTCCTGGTACAATGCCTAAATAGTTCTTTTGGCTCAAGCAAACTTTTAGAACTACTATTAGGAAGCAACTTATACAAAATATTGAAAGCGTGCCACTAACTTTCCAGATATCTTTTTTTATTTTTCCAGTCAATGATCTTATACCCTATTGAATGGCTAGCTATGTAGAAATTAATGTATCCTATATTAATATATAATAAGAAAATATTGCCTTCTTAAAGCATGCAGCTCTGTCAGAGTATAATTTTGAGTATGTACTTGTTTAATGTTATGTTTGTATCTGTGTACAGAAAGCATAGAAACAATGTTGGACCAAGCAAACCTATTTCTCAGCCACGAAAGAAACATTGTAGGCTGCAGAATACAGCATGGCTGGAGAGAAGGGAGTGGACCTGTAACACAATGGAAGGGCACAGTTCTGACCAAGTTCCTGTAAATCCCTCCCTCTATCTTATAAAGTATGATGGATTTGATTGTGTGTATGGACTAGAACTGCACAAAGACGAAAGAGTTTCAGCACTTGAAGTCCTTCCAGACAGAGTCGGTAAGAGGTTTTTTCCTATATGTGTATATGTTGTCAGAATATTTAAATTTTATTAAATTATTTTTCATTACTTGGCAGATAATCTAAATGCTCTGTTCAATTGTTTTTTTAAAGTTATTTCACAAATTTGATGAATAGCAGAGAGAGTAGTGCTGTCTATTGTTTAAATGGTACGCAGAAAATTCTGTGGTTTTTGTTGGGGTTGAGTTCAATTATCCCAGCCAACGCACCAAAAATGTCGTGGTTTGAAATCTCGCTGAACCCAAAGCACCAGACTTCCCCCCCCCCCCCCCCCACCAGAGAGGCAGAAGGGAGAGCAATAAGCCCAATTAACATATAAATTTATGGCTTTAGATAATGTAATTGAGGAAAGATACGTAATATGCTCCAGAGATGGTCAGACAGGCTGAATAATTAACTTAAGTTGCAAAATAGATTTATTACTAAAACTATAAGAATACTACTGCACTGGGGAGGGAACAGAGATAGGGAAAAAATTTACAAGGAAGAAATAAAAGACGGGCATTTAAGAAACCTGTTATTCTTTCTGGAAACCTGTCTTTCCAGGTTGCCCTCCCCACCCCTCATGCTTCCTGTGCAAGGGGGCAGGGATGAAGTTTTAACATAGATCAAGTACTCATTACAGTTGTCGTCCAGCCCCATAAGAGAAGAGTCCTTACAGCTCAAAGCTTGGAATTCTTTTCCCAAGAAACAGTCGTGTAAGCTGCTGGTGGCATGGGATTCTTTTTCTTTGTCTCGTGGGAGAAAGGAAAACAGTCCTCCGAGGCTGGCATGCTTTCATTCTGAGGGCAAGGCTACTCTCTCAAATCTCCTGGCAGAACACAGTTATTTCTAAGCATCCAGTTGCTTCAGATGTGGGGAAGGGGGGGGGACTTCTCCTCGAGAACACAATTTCTTCTAGCATCTACTCACTTCAGACATGGGGGCCACCTTCCCCTTTTTTGCTTATGATCAGCGCAGTCCAGTCCTCCAAGGCTAGGTTTTTTATCTTGGGTGCAGGGCCTCTCTTTTCTATACAGGTCTCCCATTGAAGAAATAGTCCTTTTGAGAACAGCTTGCTTTCTCCATATTCCAGCACCACAGCAAAAGCACCTGTCTTCTCCTTACTGTGATCTTGGGTCTCCATTTTTTCTTCATCTCTCACCCTCCTCTCGTTCTTCCCCCGGTGCATGGATATAAAACTGAAATACTAACACTAAAACTAATGGCAACTCAACTACTTGTTTTGAATTCTTAAGTACAAGACAATATGTCATCACAGAGGTGTAACTAGCCTGTGCAATTAGCCCAGGCCTAGATGGCAGCCTGTCCTCAAACTCAGAGCCTAATGGATTGTTCTAAAACCAGGGGGTAGGGCTCCTTTTGCTGGAGAAGAAGGAGAAAGCTTCTAAAACTTTGTCAAAGGATCCATCTTTGTGGTTCCTTGGTCCCATCCCCCACCATCAAAAAAACAGACCGAGTAAAACCAGGACAGTTTTCTTTTTGAGAGTCTTATCCCTAACAAGCTTATGTGCTTGTCGCATCAATATTTCTATTAAAACTTAAACTCTGAGCCAGCTGAGAAATGTCCTGGCTATGCTGTCTTGTGCGTGTTTGACAGTAATTATGTGTTTGGTTGAGGTATTTTTTTTATGTGCTTTTCCTCGGTATTAATACAAGTAGAGGGAATAAAAGCATTTTCTAAGTGAAATAACTTGACTAGTAACAAGGTTTTATTGTTTCTTTATAATTAGCATCAAATTGTTAAATTGCAGGTGTTTCCAAACTGTGAAGTTCAAAGTTTACCCTAGTAATTGCTTATTTCTGAATTGAATAAATTCTTGGTTTTCCTGACTGCAAAGAAATCAGTAGCAGTCTTTAGAATGGGGTTATGGGGAACCAAACCTAACACCTTCATTAATAACTTCATACAGCTGCTCTGTGATTAAGCCTCTCTTCCTCCCCTCCTCCCCACTTTCAATACAAATAAAATACAGATGTATGCTCTTGCTGTGGCTTATTATTGTCTCCCTTTACCTTGCATTATGATAGTTCATGGGGGGGGGGGGGGGGGGGTGTAATGATGGAAAATGTCAATAAAGAATGTTAACATGTTAAATAATCTTCAGGTTGCGTGTTTTTTTGGTCTTCAACTCTCTGAAATGGACTATTTGGTTTTCATGTGAATTGACTAACTTTCAAATTATTTTATTCATGAATCTGGATAAAGGTTATTTTTTGTAAATACTTATTTCTGTACTTTTTGAATGGACATACTATGAACTGCTACCATTTCAGCTTCTCCCGAATTAGGATGCCCACTTGGCAGACACAATGATTGGCAAAGCTGTGGAACATATGTTTGAGACAGAGGATGGCTCAAAAGATGAATGGAGGGGGATGGTCTTGGCTCGAGCTCCTATTATGAACACATGGTTTTATATTACGTATGAGAAAGATCCTGTGTTATACATGTACCAACTCTTAGATGACTATAAAGAAGGTGACCTTCGCATTATCCGATTCCAGTAAGTAGACCGGTTACTTTTTCTTCTGGAAAGTGTCATCTCTGTATTATTGTATGGCTTATGGGTTATGTATGGAAAAGAGTTGACAAACAAGTGTCTTTTTAAGTATTGAAACTAGCAAAGGTTACAGCACAACTGAAAAAAAATCCATATTAAACAATTTCTGAAATATTTTGCTTGAATCAGTGATGAAATATGCAATAAATACTGGAAGATCTTTTTCCGTTATAATTCCTTGTTCTGATAAAGATATATATACTGTTATGAAGAGATTACACTTAGATTTTTTTTAACTGACAAACTAGAAGCCTTCCATTGTTATTTTCTTATAGAAGTGTCACAAATCAAGGAGTTGTATTTTTTAAGCAGATGTTATAAAAATAATGTTTTGGGGCTAACTAAAATAGGTTAATTTAGTTTGGGTAAGCATCTTCAGTTTGGAAAGCTTTTGAATAGTTTCTTGGAGGAAAGAAGCACTAATCTTTTGAAAACTCATTTTCTCTAACATGTTTAAACATATGAACAGGGAAAAAATTCAGTAGGTTAGGAGGAATATTTTTTCTTCTTTTTAAAAGTGAAAGTTATTGGCTTTTTTTCCTATAAATATTTCTGCAGAATTAGTGTTGTTCAAGGGATTTTAGCTAATCCAAAAAAAAAAAGAAAAGAAAAATAAAAAAAAAGAAAAAGAAGAAAAATGTTTGTCGATAATATTGTGTTCTCATTTCTGTCCCGTGCCTCAAAAGTGCTTCTCTGACAGAGAGGCAATTTTGGTTTTAAAGTAAATCATTAATTCGATAGCCAAACAGTAATTATGCAATGCACCACATAAACATTATTTTAAATTAATTCATTGAGTTTCTGAAACTGTCTTCCTTCAGATGTAGCACTGGCCGAGTAAACAAGTGGCAGTTATTTGCATAACCTGTGTAGTAATCCTATGCTTTTAGAATTTTTCCAGCCTAACAAAAAGCAACTTGTCTGTGTCCTGAGAGAGAGAGACACAAATGTTAATGGAAAAACTGACCTTTCTTATTGTAAAAAAATCAAAGCAAGCTCTTTCAGAGTTGGCACCCCAAAATACCTTGCAATTACTTTTAAATTCTGCTTTGCTTTCTTCTTTCTTAGAAGAATAAGTTAAAAGACTTATGCTTTTCATATCTAAGAATTAAGTTTTTTATGTGTTCTTTTTTCCTGTCTATTATGGGTCCCTTCCAACTCAGGATATTCTATGATTGTATGATTACTTACCTTTGTTTCTAAGACACTCCAAACTATGAACTACCTTCCCTGAATTTGGACCTCTTACAGACAATGCAAATTGTGTCTTTAAGGATACTTCAGGGTAGATTTTGCTAGAAAAGTAAATAATAAAATTAAACTTCTCAGCAGTATCCATTCTAATGTGAAATTGAAAGCTCCTTTTAACAGCATTATTGATTAAGGAGGTTGCAGTTAGCTTGAAAGATGTGGTTTTGTTGCAATGACATATTTGCATTGACATTTTAGATAGTGTGTGAGTTCTAGTACACCTGCCTTTTTGTTAAATATAACTCAGTACCTTGTTCTGCTGGGGCTCAAATTATCTACAAACATTTTTTGTAATTGGTGTGAAAACCTTCATGTCAAAATTTACTTTTCTAACCAATTGAAGTGCTAATTTTTAATTCATAAAAGTGAAGACAGTATTACTTAAAAAACTAAAATCTGTGACTACTCTCTAGAAGCATGGCGATAGTTAGGTGCTTGTCTAAGCAACTGGTTTTAGACATTGCATTTTAAACTTGTGATTGTTTCTTAACTTATAAAGAAATCTGCAGTTTTGTATATTGGAAAAAATCCATAAATGTCTACCAAAGTACATTGTATTTTCATATTGCAGATGATTCACCTCCTGCAGAACGAGAACCAGGTGAAGTTGTAGACAGCCTGGTAGGTAAACAAGTGGAATATGCCAAAGAAGATGGCTCAAAACGGACTGGCATGGTCATTCATCAAGTTGAAGCCAAACCATCTGTCTATTTCATCAAGTTTGATGATGATTTCCATATTTATGTCTATGATTTGGTGAAGACATCCTAGACGTCATCATGAACTTCTGCCAAATTTGTGGAACTATTAAATGTAAAATTTGTAGACACAGACTTAACTGTTTTTCAGTTGAATGAAAGCTTAAATGTCCCTGCGAACCCACAATCTCTGCCAGCAACTCTGTTTTGTTCTGAATAATACAAATTTATGTGAACATGACACATCTTGTGTAAAAGAGCTCCTTTTCTTAAAGGAAGTCAGTATATTTGGATGATAGGGAGTTAAAAGCAAAGAACAGTTGCAAATTCAAGCTGTGTGAAGTCAATCTAGTATTGTAATCTAGATTTTTTTCTTAGATTAACTTTTTCTTCAACCTTGCATCACCTGTTCAACTGCCACATGCGAGTGTAGTTTGCTATTTCCCATATGCCTTCTTTTGCAACATTAAATTTAATTTCTTGGCTTTTGACAGTTCTTGTTTTCTGGGTTGGGACAGAGGTGACTTTTTAAAAGGTTTAAACAGTTTGTGCAGCAGTAAGGAGTGTCTAACCCAAGTAACATCAATTACTGTGTTTCTACTTTTGTTTCAAATTAAGTTTTTTAAAAACTTGCAGTACATGGAAGTACTTGTGCATTTTTACTAGTCACAGGGCAGTAGGATATCAAGTGTTTGACTTATGCACCTTTCAGTGAAAAGGCTTTAAACTATAAAAATATATTTAATCTGTATATCCAGTTAATTAGAAAATGCAGGTTAAGGGCCTGTGTTTACAAGTTGTAGGAACCAGTAAAATACACACAACAAAGCTGCCTTTAATCCTAAATGTTGTACTCTGTTTCATTATACACATTTTGTAGCAGAATACAAGCGCTTGGTGCCACAAGTTTAACAGTATATAATGCTACTTAAGCAGACTTTAGACTACACATTGGCAATCAGTAGTCTCTCATTTAATATGAGAACCTATCAACCTGGATGTTTGTGTGTGGACTTAGAAACCTAGTATTAGTTAATCTTTTACATGGTAAATACAAGTTGATGGGGGAGGGGGTCCTTTTACACTGAGGACCTCCTTTAGAGAAGGAGGAGCATTTGTTGCCTTCTCCTCAGTCTGCTGTATTCCTTTGCTTTGTTTTGTGTTTGGGTTTGCTATTGTTTTTAACCATTTTGGTTCAAGAAGGCATTATTTCAATGTATTCTATTTTTGGCTTTTCCACGTAAGGAGTGTCCAGACAAATCTACGGTTTAAACCCCTTGTTGCCTTTTGTGGTGTACTTGCTTTGAGGTATGCCGTTAACATGATTTTCATTCTATGAACACTAGAGTTTTGCATGCCAGTGGTGTACTATCTAATGAGAGTTATAGGCAGTCTCAGTGGTTCAGTCATCTGCATTAGATTGTGGATGTAAATAACAGCCCACAACAGCAGAATCCTTTCACAGTTCTAATCTTGCAAGATAGTTGTAAATCAAGGTTAGGGTCTTTGGGGTTTTTTAAGAATAGCATCTTTTAAAAGCATCATAATTGTAACAAAGATCAGCACAGCAACAAAATTTTCATGTTGAAGCAGAGCTCTACAAGCTTCAAAGCACTGCTTCACAGAAATACAGTATGCAAACAATGTGAATACAGTCAACGCTATTGATGGAAAGAAGGAATACATAGATATCCAACCTTATGATGTTAGTGGAAGGATGCAGGAGAGATACTGCTAGTCAGAGATCAGAGGTCTGACCTCTACTGTGGGTATTCTTAATATGAAAGACTCAGTGGCTGAAGTCCTTTTCTGTCCATTTCTTTTGCCTGATTTAATACTTTAGCCTTAAGGCTTGTGCCTCATTATGCTGTTAAATGGTAATACTGTATAAATATGGTATCTTAATTCTTTGTCCCTTGCTACTATATTGCATTATGTCCTGTATTTCATCATGGGCAACCAAAGGCAGGCTGTTGTCTTTCAGTTCACAACTTCTCAATCCAGTCTTTAAGCACCGAGTATCTGAGTCAGTAAATTTTCATTGTGTTTTGTACAAAATTAACAGATTTGCAACACAGTGCTTTCATCCTGCAGATCTGTTATGTGCTTTCTATTGACTCTTAAGAGTCCTGCATGTAAATCTCAAAGCTGAGCCTGGCTCCATGAGCCCAAGTTGATATTTGTGGCACAAGAATGAGTGTATTGATTAACACAAAATACACTAATAACTTAGTACAAATGAATTTTGGGCTTTACATCTAAGGATGTAACAACAAGGTTTGTTTTGAAATATTTGAGGTTTAGCTCTACTGAAAACATTTTTAAGCATTTGGCTTGAATTTGTGGGCTTTTATGTAAGCCACTCTATACACCACATATTTTGCTAATTAGAATATAATCTATACAGTATATACTGTCAAATTTTATGGTTGTTTTTAGATGTCCCCATTGTCTGTTGCATGGGTTTTTTATTTTCATCTTTTTTTTTTAAGGTTTGTGGGAGGGGTGTTTGGTTGTGGTTTGTTTTTTTTAATAGTTAAATCACTTTTGAGACTTGAGACTAATCCACTCCCTGCCATCTGCTTTGGGCTTATTTAGGCTCATGTTTCAGATCTGCATGCAGTGCTTGCATCACCCTAGTAACTATGTGTTGGTCCCTTGTTCTAGGGGTCAACATTATTTTCCAAAATTTATCATAGGTCTTGTGATGAACAAGCCATGGATCTTTGTAAAAAGTATTGGCCTCTCATTTACCTGCTGTAGTATTGTTGTATATTGTGTGTGCATGATGTCAAACTGCCATGGAAAACTTTTAAAAAGGAAAAAAACCACTTAAATGCAGACAATCTTTGCATGCTTAGAAGGGTTAGAAATCAAGTAACAACTGAAGTGCATGTTATAATGTTAGGTTTGGGTTTGTTCTGTTTTTTTGTGTTCAGTTTTTTGTGATTCCTTATTGTGCTGTTGAATGGTTGTTAGTAGGATTAAATGCACTGTGAGGCAAACAAGTTAAGCGAAAGGTAATTTTCCAGTTGTATGTGTCATACAGCATTTGAAGGGACCATGTATTCTGTTCAAGAATAAATAAATTGTAATTGATAAGTAAAACACTGTTTTTTTTTTTTCTTCTTTTGAATGCAAACCCTAAACTAAGTGGGACTACATAAAGACTGAAATACTTTATTACAATAGGTATGCATCTTCTTCAAATTAATTATTTTAAATGGAGGGCTTATCTTCAAATAGAATAAATTACAGTTGCTTCACGGAAAAGTAATTATGGTAAAAAAACAGTTCCTGGTTCCTTGAAATGTTGTGCATTTTGTATTTTATATCATTAGTGCAATTTGGATGGTTCTTGGTATGTGTATAGTTCAAAGGTCTTCGTGTTCACATTTAAATTAGGTAGTGACTTCATCTTTAGAGCTTGATTTCATTATTTTTATTTTCTTTGCATTTAGAAGTATGAACACTTAAAATCTGTTACTTAATTCTGTAAGTAATTTTTATAATTATGATGTAACTCTATCCTTAAAACATTTAAAATAAATCCTTTATGTGCAACTCATGACTTTAAATTTTATTCTCATGAGCAAAATGTAATGATGTGACTTCAGATTGCAAAGAAGCCATTTCTTCAGTATTTTAATAAAAAAAGGCTTAGTATTTTAAAGTTGGGCCATGTATGCTGGTAAATACTTTCCTAAAAATAAGTTTGCTTGCTAAGTCAATTTTTTCCTCCATGTAAGTATGAATGTAATAAGATAGATTTTTGACTGAGGTAAAGCATAAGCTTAAACTGTATTTCGCAAAAAAAAAAAAAAAAAAAAAAAAAATCCTCCTCAGGGGTTGATGCAAGTCTGTGAGGAAGCATCTTATTTCCAGAACACACTATAGCTCAGACTGTAAGCAGTAGTTCAGCAGCAGGAAACAATAAAGTGTTTGTCAGTGTTTGCTGATAGATTTGACTGCTTTAAATTAATGTGCTTACTAAAATTGGAATTTTATTTACTCACTAAATTTAAAAAAAAAAAGTAGAATTTATCCAAAACTAGACATGATGAGCAGTGAAGAGAATAATAGCACAGTGCTGTGAATTTCCTTGAGGCACATTAAGTATTTCATACTAATTCATGAACACTTAATTATTTTATGTTGTTAAAGGTTAATTACCAAGCTTGACTTTGAATACTGAAATCTTATAGGAATAGCCCAAAATATATTTTTGACACCAAGTTGTCAACACCTCTGGACAGTGGGAAGGAGTGGACCCTCAGCAAGTGCATAGATGATGTAAAACTGGCAGGAGTGGCTGATATACCAGAGGGTTGTGCTGCCAGCGAGAGACAGTTTGACAGGCTGGCAAAATGGACTGACAGGAACCTCATGAATTTCAACAAGGGAAAGTGGCAAGTCCCACACCTGGGGAAAAAATAACCCCATGCAGCAGTACCTGATGGGGGCTCATCAACTGAAAGCAGCTTTGCAGTAAAGGACTGTACATATGTAGTGTCCTGGTGGACACCAAGCGAAACATGAGTCAGCAATGTGTTCTTGTGGCAAAGAAGGCTAACGGCATCCTGGGCTGCATTGAGCTATTGTTGCCAGAAAGTCGAGGAAGGTGATCTTTCCCCTTTACGCAGCATTGGTGAGGCTGCATCTAAAGTACCACGTCCAGTTCTGGGCCCTCCAGTACGAGAGTCATGGACACAGGGGAGAAAGACCAGTTAAGAGTCACAAAGATTATTAAAGGACTGGAGCATCTCTCTTATGAGGAGAGGCTGAGTGTCACCCAGCTTTATGGGGACAGACAGGTTCTTTTGGAAATCCTTGGTAGAATGATGATGAAAACTAAGTTGTAGTTACAATTGAAGTTTATTTTTTTACCAGACTTATGATCAGTATAAAATGGTATGATCAGAGTAGAACAGGTGTTTTAATAAGCAGAGTCACTGTAGCACAATTTTATTAGTAGCATAGCACAGAATTTCAAGGCATAGCTTAGTTTATGGTTTCTAATCACCTGGACCCTCTGCATGTCAGGTCAAATCTTAATACATGACTTGCCATATCAATATAACAATCATAATCTAGGCTTGAAAGATCTAAAAGAATGTGAGTCACTCAATCCTCAGTAGAAGCAGATGATGTTGGAGGCATCCCTGACCACTGAGGATCACAAGTTTGCTGTCCAGCAGCAGTTTCAGTCCAAGTCCCACTTAAGACTTTTAACTGCTTGATTTTATAGGCAGTGCTATGCGTGCTCCTAAGCTTCCTGTTCTTGTCCCATGTCACAACCACTGATGGCCAGGGCCTGGGACCTTCAGCCAGAAAGGAGGGTAGTTTACCTGGCAGCCAGGAACCTGGAGACTGATAAGAAAGGGGAGAAGTCTGCCTAGTGCACAGGACCTTCAGGGCCTGATGAGGGAAAAGGGGATTGATATGTGCCCTGTTTAGTCACAGAGAATGGCTATTTGCCTAATAGCATTAGTTATGCTAACCATATTACCAGGGGTCAGGAGTAGGTGGTCACACTAAGTGAGCTGGGAGTGTTTAGCCTGGAGAAGACTCAGAGAGGTCTCCATCAATGCACACAAATGCTAATGGGAAGGAATGAAGAAGAGGGAGACATGCTCTTCTCAGTAGTGCCTAGTGACAGATCGAGAGCCAATGGGCACAAGCTAAACACAGGAGTTCCATCTCAACATAAAAATCTTTTTTTTTACTGTGAAGGTGACTGAACAAAGGAACATTTTGCCCAGAGAGGTTGTGGAGTCTCCCTCCTTGAAGAGTTGTCTGGACATGGCCTGAGCAATTGGCTTCAGATGACCCTGCTGGGGAGGGGACAGGAGAAGTGTGGACTAGGTTCCAGCCTCAACCATTCTGTGATTTTTAGGATTGACAGTCTGGAAAAGTTATAAGCTTCTAAGCATTCATTTCAGACTTCTCTCTCCCATTTTGCTATTTTACTGCTGAATTCCTCAGTTCTCTTCCAGATTTGGAGTATACAGCAGTATGTACAGACATAATGTAGCTGAGTCCCACTGGTGTCAATAAGCTGGTATATAGTAACATTAACTATTCCACTTAGATGTTAATTCTGTTTTCTGTTGCACATACCCTCTTAATATTGTCATGATTTACATAACTTCAGTTGAGCAAAAAAAATGTAAATGGCTTTCGCAATTCTGACAATTTAAACTATCTGTATAATTTTGGGCATTTTTTCTCCAATTAATCCTTAAGTTTATATTGTGAGCTCCCCGATTGAATCAAATCCTTTTTTGAAACATTCCATCTTTTTGGTGTTGCCAGTGTTAGGTCATAACACCACACTACTCTTTAAAGTTGACTCTGGTAAGAATGATGACATGTAATCACCATCAGTTTTAGACAACCCTTTTTTTTTTTTTCTTTAGTTGTGTTCCCACCTGGAACCTGAACAGTTGAGAGAACATATTTTTTGTTGAATTAAGATAAATAACCATCAAGTCAAGCAAAACTTTAATCCTACTTTAAAAGCACATCAAGTTAAATCATGGAAATGTACATAGCCACTATTTGGGGAAGAGGAGAGATCTAATAACACTTTGTGGAAGACAGCTCTGAAAGGGCATCTAATCCTTTAAATATGTATTAAGGAAATAAAATGGTTATGCATTTTGCACAAAGTTTTGGACGCTCGATTTTTAATTTGCAGAACTATCCTACATGTGGTTTAATACTCAACCTTTCAACTGGATTCTGACATGTCTTCCTAAATTATCCTTATGAACATTTAATCTAAAAATGGAGTTGTGGCTGGGAATGGTTTGTTGTGTTCTCCACAAAGGTTCTAATTAATTGGTTTTGCAGTACTGACTTACTAGGCCATTTTTAACTTAGAAAAAAGCAGGTATCTAACTTAAATGTTTTAGTAATTTTCATGAATTAGAAAAACAAAGATAAATTTTATAGCTATATACAGCAATGTTAATAGGAGAAACAGTACAAAACAAATCTATTATGTGATTCAGAGATCATTCTCAAAAGAATATGAGAAAGAGGCAACAGCAAGATATGCAAGTGTCTATTTTTGCTACATTACCCCAACATTTCATTGGGGAAGGATGAAACTGTCTTCATCGGGGATCCTTGCTAATCTCAGTTTGTAACACCCATTCTACATTTGCCACATAAGGCCCCAAGAAACCTGCTTGACAAAAACTCTTAAAAAGGATTTATGCTTTTGTCATGTACTCCTGAGTTAGACACATAAAAAAAATACCAGCAAGATTATCCTCAAGGGGTCAAAACAACAAAAAACTACTGTCAACTTCAGAAAATCAGAGAACTGGCAAAAGTTTTAGAGCCAGCATTCATAACATAAAAAACTTCACAAAGCATTAACTTAGTCAATTCAACTTAGCAAACTCCAAGCCCATTCAATTTAAATTACTCACAAACTCTGAGAAAAGGGAACAAATGAAGAAGGAAAAAAAAGAGAATATATAGATAGGAACACAATATAGTTACAACCTCCTGGTTCCCAGTGTCTTCACTGAAGAAATTCCAAAG
Source organism: Malurus cyaneus samueli (assembly GCA_009741485.1). NCBI lineage: Eukaryota > Metazoa > Chordata > Aves > Passeriformes > Maluridae > Malurus > Malurus cyaneus. The sequence goes on along the minus strand of VKON01000298.1, from coordinate 117,059 downwards.
GAGGGTAGGGTCAAGCATGAACTGAATCTTATCCATTAGGCTCACCTGAACAGAGGCCGGACAAACTTAAGAGAATTTGAATAAAACAACTTTAATACAGGACTAACAGGCCTACTGGTACATTAGGCAGACAAAACCTCCTCCTGAGGCTATACCCAAAATGGACCCCAAGTCCGAGATCTCACCTTTTCTAAGTTCTGTCTTTTTAACATATTGGGCCTCAACCCTCCAATGAACCTTTTCAGGTAATGGATGATCAACCACCCCAAACTTGCTCTCCCCAGTTCTCTGTTGTTTCCTATTTCGGGGCTCTGAGGCAGCGAGGTGTCCTTGGATTCAGACTCAGAGAGGAATTGTTTTGTTAAAAATGGAGAGAGGAGGTAGATTCTTGAGTGCTGGATTAAACCTAAGAATGTAGTTCAAGAAAATGCTGAAATATAAAACTCATAAATCCTAAGGCAGTCAGTGTCTTGCCTCGTGTCCTGGCTTAAGTACCCTTTGGCTTTCCTGGTCCTTCCCCCAGGTGGGACTTCCAGTTATCTGGCTACTTTGGGGCTAGATTGGGGCTCCAGGGGTGGGGTGTGGAGCATTGCCTCCAGTGTGGCAGTGATTGGTGGCCACTGCGGGCTTTGATACAGCTCTAGGGGTGGGGTGTACAGAGCAGGGGCATTGCCCACCAGGGCAAGTTCCCAACCTACCCCTTCTTCACACACACACCCAAAATATTTCGAGCCAGCAATCCTTCCAGTCCTCACAGCTGCCTTCAAAAAATATTCACTCTGCCTCATGCAAAGTTCCCTTTGTTAGTGTCTTGGGTTAGAGACAAGTTTTAGGAGAATAACACTCTGGAATGAGCAACTTCCTCCAAGCAAAAAGGGTCCCACTGCTTTCTAAAGACAGGGGTTCTGCATTCCCTTCCCCACTGATACATGAAAGGAATGTTTGGATAGAAAGTGAAAAAAACTGTTTATTTAACAAAGTGCCGGCAGGGCACGAAAAACAAAAAAAAGAATACTGATATATATGTATTGAACCTATTGGTCCCTTCTGCAGAAGAAAAGCTGTGGATTTTTAGATTTTTCACTGGCTTGGTTCTCCCGAGGTCCAGAGCCAGGATGCGGTTCCCCTCTGCCTCCTGTTGGTCCCATGGCTCCCCACTGATGAGTCTGGTTCTCAGACCCCAAAGCTAAACGCGAGACAGTTCAGAAGAAACCACAGAAGCAGTCAAAGATTGCTACTGCAGTCCAGGGAAAAGTCC
>VKON01000298.1:90581-115776 GCA_009741485.1 Malurus cyaneus samueli | reverse complement strand
GTCAGCCTTATAGGAGTGTCCAGGCTGAAGCAGAGGTCTCTGAAGCCTTGGGTAAAATGAAGCACTGTGACATCTGAGCCATGAAGACCAAACTGGAGATATGTGAGAAGGAATCTGACTTGCAGAGTTGGCACTGGAGCAGAGAGTGGCAAAATGAAGAAATGCCACCGATAGGACCAGGATGTGAAATTGTGGGGACATACAGAGCCGGCCTCTCTCTATGTGTAGGATACTTTGAGCATTGTGAGAGGTAGCCTGAGACGACTCACAGGAGAGTTCGAAATTCCGGGAACCACTGAGTGAAAATGAGAGGAGCCTTTGAGAGGAAAAGTACCTAACTGATTGGGAAAAAAAACAGCAAGACACAAGTGATTGACGGACAATTCATTCTTGTGATCTGGAAGAGGAAAAGGAAAGAATGAATAGTAGGCAAAAATAACTGTGGAGAAGGTAATTAAAGATGGCTTTATTATTTTGCTCTAGATGATTGTAAAATTAATTGCCTGAATAGCATTGCGTTAGGAAATGGTGAGTGATCTCCCGCCTCTGCTTGAACAAGACATTAGCTTATTCTCTTTCCTGTAGCTGAAAAGGAAAGAGAGATTCGTGAATTGGATTGGCAGCCAAGGTATTGAGACAGCTCAGACAAATAGACATGGTGAGGTCAACCGTGAGCTTCTCCTTGAGCAGTCAGCTTCGTCCAACAGACTTTGGACTTACATTGACATTAAAAGGTCAATGTAAATTTTTAGGTTTTTCAGTATTTGATTGTTTTTAATGGTAGTAATGCGGAAGGTTGCAAGAAAAAGATACTTGCCCCAAGTAGTGTTAATATTTACGAAAGAAAAGCTCTCATTACGGAAGTATGATTCTAGAAAATATATAGTTTGTTCTCACTGTTTCAATAAAGTGGTAATATAATCATCTATTGTATCAGACCTTTAATTTTCAGGAGATTAGTAGAAAGAAGCCCACAATAGTAATTTGTTGACTGTTATAATTAATTTTATGAAAATGAATGCTTACTGGAGCCATGAGAGAGTTGAACTGAAATAGTACAGTATGTAGGGTGTTGTTCTCTGCACGGTCCATGCAGTCATCAATCATAAACATCAATGCATGCTCAGTAAGCACCGTTGGAAAGAATCTGATACATAATATGTATGCACTAGAAGCATGTAGAAATGATGTTTCTTTAAAATAAGAGTATTCGAAATACTTATTAAAGGAACTGCTCTATAAGTGAAAGGAAGTAAGGCCTCCTTTGTGTGACTTCATGCATTTTCATCGCAACATTTTAAATAGTAGCAGCGAACACCGTTAGTATCTGTGAAAGCGATGTATTTCTAGATGAATTTTCTGAGTATTGTACCACAAGATGGCATATTGGGCTAAAATCTGGTGAAGAAATATAAGCGGTAGTGGGGAACGTAAAGTACTATCTTTTGTAAGTGCAAATCATGATATGTCATCAGCACAAAGCATTTGTGGCAGGTATTTCCACGATGATGTAGTTTAATCACTGTTACAGTGTAATGTTCGCAGAGACAACAACTGTTTAAGAGTACTATGATGCTTCACCACTCATCATACCATCTTGTTTCATAAAGCAAAGAGAAAATTATTGTCAGGGAGTAGAGTTGTAAAATTTAATTTCCTTTGTTCTTTCAACGGATCAGAGAAGGAGTGGATATAGGAGATATCAGAGGTGGTTCTTTTGTTACTTGAGGGTAGATTTGTTTTTTAGTGTGTGTAATATACGCTTACTTTAAATAACTAATATGCTGGAGAATTTTTTAGCATAAGGCTTTGTGGACAAAAGTTTTGACCTAAGGGACATAATTTGAGGTAGTTTGAATTAGCCCGCTATTTTAATGTAATGATAAGCTAGTTCCTGTTTATTATTAGTAAAGGTTTTGTTTTTGATACCAACAAGGTGAACTGTGTCTGTTAGACTTGCTGAAAGGAGTAGAGTAGTAGATATTGTTTATGAGCTATGGTTATACATAATTGAAAGGATGTAACGTGATGTAAACTAATGCTTTGAATTATCGCTGATAACAGACCATGATTAGTATGTATTTTTCACTTGATTAGTAGATTAATTTAGTTAACCTATTAAGGAAAAGAAGCCTCTGGAGCCCCCAAAGCAGTGAGGAGATTAACCGTCAGAAGTTGCAGAGAGGAAGAGAGGCATTCATGTAAAGAGGGAGATATCGATAAGAGTGTGAATGACCCTGAACTCTGTTAAATGAGTTAAACTTGTGGAGCCTTTGCAGATAGTTACAGTGTTTATGATTCTTAATGCTCTGGTAGTGGAGCAGTGGTGAATGCAATATGAATAGTCTCACTGATGAGACCTAGTAGTAAACTTGCAATTCATTTCCCATCTCAGTGCTAGGAAAGTCGGAGAACTGAGCAAAGTATGAAACATCTCTTCAGGCTCGTGTGATCTTATAGTTACCAGAGACTTGAAGCAAGTTATAAATCATTACTGCGAGGGAAACAGTGAACTTTTTATCTCACTTAAGAATTTTTGCATTTGTCAACACGTAGAGCTAAAATGCACAACAAATGGGATTTTTTTACTCTCTAGGTATGAAGTTTAAACTTCTGTCTAGGCTTATTAGAATATTGTGAAAAGCTAAACAATTCTCCCAAATTGTTATTTGGAAGATGTTAAAGTCACGAGTTATTATGTGTCGTATTTTATTCTTTCTGCTTGACCGGAAAGATTTGAAGCATATGACTACTTCTCGTGCAATGTCTTGTAATTTTATAGTTTCATTACATTCCACAAGAGTGTGACATGTTGCATAGCTGAAGAGGTGTTCTTTTCGCCCTTTGGTGTTTTTCCCTTTTTTTTTTTTTTCGTTTTTTCGGAATGAAAGATGAAAAAAGCCAATGAACTACCTAAACTAATGGGTACTTAGGTTGCGGCATGGCATTCCGTGGTTTCTAAATGTAGCTGTTTCAGCACTTCTATTTTTTTATTGGCTCTTGTTTTTCTGATACCACGCTGCTAGCATCGAGCAGTGGTACTGGTAGATTGCCAAAAAAGTTTGTGCAAGACCATGAATAGTTTCCTTCGACGATAGTCTTAGATTCCAAAGTACTGGGTTTGATAAGGAGAAGTTCCACATTAGGTTTACTTAACAGCTACAGCTGAGTTAAGAAGAGGACGGAAGCGTTGGGAATCAAAGCCATTGTTACATTGAGGATGTTGATGTTCAAAGCTATTCCAGATGGCTATTCTGTTTCCTGACTGGTAGTCATGTTACCATATTCAATAGCAAATCTCGAAATTAAAGATAAGTGTGGGACTTCTTGGATAGAGCATAAGGGAAATATTTGTGTAACTTAATTATCAAAAAAATAAACCTGAGGTAAAGATTGTTAAATATGTACAGGAAGTACATTATTAGACTTATGATAGTTAAAACTTTGCTGCTTTTGCCATACTGTTCCACAGTAAGTAGTGTTTTTTGGTAATTATAGTTGAATGTCTCATCTTAGCAGTAAGGACCTCAATGAGAGTGAGCAGGTGTTCATAAGAACATTCAAGACAAAAATTGAATGCAATAAACTAGTGGATTGACGTAGAATATATCAATAATGCTTTTTGATTTAGCATTTTAAACATAGTCACCCTGATGTAAATCAGTAATTGTTTACCGATCTTTTTTTTAGAATGAGTGTGAAAGTTTTCACGTTATGTTCAAATTACATAAGTAGATTAGCGTTTGTATGGCAGAAAATAAGCGGCGTGATGGTGATATGATAGAATGTCTTTTCAAGGAAACATACTAACTAACTAGACAAGCAATGCTTGTTTAACTCTTATATAGTGATCGTAAATGAAGGAGTGTTCAATTAGAACAAATAATGAATTGAAACAAAACCAATTTTGGTGGTGCTGGAGACCAGATTACATTTGTAAAGTGGTATTATGACCTTACTACCATAAAATACATATATTATGCAGACTAAATCAAATGTGTTTAGATTTTCAATAATGAACGCATTGGAAATCTCTTGTACAGGTCTAACGTAACATGTTTCTGGTACCAAAGTAGAAACAAACAGCGATTTTGAAATAGATAGTAGGAAAATTAAATTTAAAACATCCCTGGTAAGATTCATAGTGATAAGTTGGAGGTAAGGAACAATACGAAGTAATTTATATGGTTTAGTTAGATAAAGTCATATAAGCAGTAAGGATCAATTCAATGTAGTGTTTTGGAATACTGTTCAGGATTGTGGTGATGTTATCTGTAGTTTTTCTTGATCTAAGGGATTCTGAAGCATCACATTCTGGAGATTTTTATGGATACATCTAAAGAGGAAGTGTTGCATGAATATTTGATAGTGCTTAAAGTAGTGTTGTTATATACTGGCCTTTCTCTGATGATGTTGTACATTAGTAGTGCCAAAACATTTACTTATCTGACATTCGGGAATGCATATAGTTCATGATGTCTTAGTTATTCATATTGATTCAAAATCGTCAATGTTGTTTTAATAGTTGAGGTAACAGTATAAATTTCTATTGAAAAGTCAAGTTTATATTAACATTCCATCAGGGTAGCAGCTGTTATCGGCCAGAGGGAATTTCATGAATCATGAAAATAGCGGAGGAAAAGTTACTTGTTTTTTTTCCGCATAAAGGAGTAACCTTCTATGCCAATTTCATTACTGCACTGTTCATTGTCTATACAATTTATGAGGTGCTTCGCTGTGCATGTGTTTTTTAAACTATTGAGTCAAATACCTTTACAGGAAGAGGCTAAATTGCTTTAGGGGAAAGTTGGTTGGGGAAATAAAACATCTTGGGAAGATTCAGTCAGCCTCTGATTGAATGTTTGGCAGCTGACTTCTCCTGGGAAGGAGTTGTTGCATGCACAGACAACAAGGTAGTAGTTGAATCTGCAGGTAACTTTGTGTCTTAAGATTTGTCAGGTGAGTTTTACTGTTTGCAACAGAGTACAAGGGGGATGTTGTTTTGGCTTAGCAAGAAGTTTAGAAATTTATCTAGGAAACTGAACTTGTAAGCACATGAAAAGTATTCCACTACTTTTAAGTGGTTTTTTCCTTTTTCAAAGACAAGAATGTGATGATTTCTATCCTAATTTGAGTAGGTATGCTAAGTCTATAAAATTAGCTACATGTAAGCAAACTAATTTTGCTGAAGTAGATATTTGAATGTCCGGCTGTTCACATAATCATGTTTGTATTCTTACAAAAACATAGAAAAAGGGACCAAGCAAGCCTATTTCTCTCCACGAAGAAATCATTGTAGGCTGCAATACAGCATGGACTGGAGAGAAGGCGAGTGGACCTGTAACACAATGGAAGGGCAATCAGTTTGATCCAAGTTCCTGTAAATCCTCCTTTCATAAATATGATGGATTTGATTGGTGTATGGATAGAACTTCACAAGATGACGAAGATTTAGCATTGAAGTCCTTCCGACAGAGTGGTAGAGGTTGTTTTTCCTAAGAATCATATAAATATGGGCTAATTATCATAAATTCTGCATCTAATGCTCAGAATACCCAGAATATATTGACCTACTCTATTGCGTCAGTGTTTGTTTGACTCATGGATGGGTAATGTAATGCTTTTTTTTTTTCTGTTCCACAATTTATGATGTATATGGTCGTAGTTGCGTTTCTGTCTTTGGGTAGTGCGTCCTATAGTTGTTTACATTAATGGATGTTCTGTTGATTTCACTATAAAATTTTGGCTATGTTGTCTTATTGCTGTGTCTAACAGTAATAAGTGTCAGCATTTTTTTGTACTCACATGTATTTCTACATGTTGAAGACCATTTTCCTAATACGAAAAAGTGAGAAGTAATGCTTTTCTTTTTCAGATATCGCCACTCGATGTTAACTGCAGTTTTCTCAGTTTTTCAGTCCAGGAGTTTATATCTACAATGTAACACTAGTTTTAAACGAGAAAACTGTTTATTCTTCTGACGACTATTAAGAACTTACAGTTGTGCTTGGAGAGAACGAACCCAAATAAATTAAATAATTAGAAAGAGTGTTCTGTGATAGACTTTTTTGCTCTCAGTCAGATTTCTAGTTAAGATTCAGTGTCTGCTGCTGCGTAGACTCTATTGATCTTTCTCAAGCATGCTTTCTGTTATCACAAAGTACAATATTATTGTTGATTTTACAGTTTTGAGCTTTTTAGTTCGCAGGAGTATGAGGGATAGTTTGCTTTGATTAGGATAATAATCCAATCGACATTGTGTAGAATAACATAAAATTTTTTAGAAATATCAGTATGTGTTTTGTGATGATCATGAAATATGTCTTTCGCTTGTCTCCGTAGTGATGCCTGGCAGACACGTATGATGGTAAAGTTGTGAATCATGTTTGAGCCCGAGGGGCTCACAAAGATGAATGGGGGGATGGTTTTGGCTCGAGCTCCTATTATGAACACATGGTTTTATATACCTACGAGAAAGATCCCGTCTTGTACATGTACCAGCTCTTAGATGATTATAAAGAAGGTGATCTTCGCATTATGCCTGATTCAAGTAAGTAGCCAGTTAATGTTTCTTCTGGCAGCTTTTTGTATTAAACCTTCAGCTGTGGTTTATTTATGGACAGGAGAGCTGACAAGCATCTTGTTTGTTACTCGCTTTAGTTTTTTTGTAAAGTATCACAGCGAACAAAAGTAATACAACAAAAAACATCTGTGCTAACCGCTGAAATATTGAACTTTTCTTAGCAGTGATATATGCAGGGAAATACCTTTTTAGAATTATTCTTAATTTGGCTAAAAATATGTGTGTACTGCTGTAGAAGACTATATGTTTCAGTTTTTAGTTGAAACTGACAAACCAGATGTCTTTCAATGTTTTTAAAGTAATACAAGCTGTAGATTGGTTGATTTCTGTCTCTGAAGCAGTTCTTGTAATTAATATTGGTACTAATAAGTAAGAACAATTCACTGACCTAGTGCCTGCATATGAAAGCTTGCTGTGAAAGAGCATTTATGAAATTGATTTCCTCTCACATTTTAAACCTACAAGAAAAAATATTGGGGTTATAAGGAATATAGGGATAATTTCTGCTTCTGTACGAGAAGTCTTCAGCTTCTATTGATTTAAGAAGCATTTTTACATTATCAGTATTGTTGTAGAGATTAGATAGTCATACGAAAAAGAGGTAGGGAGCTTAAAATATTTGGGTTACTTCTGTGTAACAAAACACCTTTTCGGACAAAGGCCATCTGGGATTTAAAGAAAAATAAATGTTGACTAATACATATGCAAAGCGCTGTGTAGTCAATCACTACAGTTACCCAGTTAATAATTTGTTCAGTTTGAGATGGTCTTCTTTCAGATCCACCACTGATAATGATCCACTGGCAGAATAAAAAAAGTGGTGCTTTCTGCGTAAACTCTGCATGATTATTGTGTTAGATTACTCTCTCCTCCACATATAGCAAAAAGCAGCATCTCTGATGTGCTTTAAGATGAACACAGAGGTTAACTGGAAAAAAGTTACCTCCCTCTTCGGAAAGAAATAAAGCAAGCTCTTTCACATTTGAATGTTTGAATAACTTGTTCTTTGTCTTAACATAAAAGGACTTTGAAAGTATTTTAAGTTGGTTTGCTTTTCGCCTTTGTGGTAGGAGAGGGGATCTTGTATGCTTTCTTTCCATTTAAGTACTGGTAGGTTTTAGAGCACTTTACCCTCTGTGTTTACCAAAACTATAGAGTGCTACTAATTTTCGAAACATTCTAAGTATTGCTTTTCTGGTGTGAATGCTTTCTAAATATTTTCAATCATGTCTTGAGTAAGAGATGTTAGTATTGAGATATTTTCAATTTAGATTTAGAAATCTACAATATTAAATTGGTGGACTTACATAATTAATAATAAAATTTTCTAGGTTAACAGTCTCTTCTCAAAAAAGGTGCACTGTGAAGAATAGATATTAAAAAATACATGAACGATATTGTTTTAAATTTTTTTTTTGGTAAGTAGAAAGTATTGCTGGATCGATATAAAACCTTATCTACACTTCTAAATATAGGAAATTAAGATGTAGGCTTGCATTTTGCAGAAAGAGTCTCATAAAAATGAGCTAAGAGAGAATAGCTATGTTGGCATTATAGAGGGACTGAAACACAAATTGAAAAAGGAACTTGTTATGTTTGCGGAAGAATTTTTAAGGGTAAATGCAAGCCAATATCATTTCCCTGTTGTTTTTTTTTCTCTTTGATCCAAACTTGGAATAAAGGGTGGAATCTGTAAGGGATACTAATGAAACTTAAACAAGTTTTAATCAAAGCTTAGATTCAGAATAAGCACATCATCAATGTAAATGCATTAGAAATTCTTCAGTGGAATACAACCACACTTATCTAAACTAGAGATAAGAAAAAAGATACGTTAACTGCAGTTCGATACATACTAACCTTTTTTTTGTTTGCTCTGTGATTGGCTTGTAGAATGACTGGCACGTACATAATACATTTCTATCAGATTTAAGCATAGGATTGTCTTAAATATAGGTGTTATCTAGTAGGTTGCCAGAGAGAAAATACAATCAGACTTTACCAAAGCATTATCAAACACGGATAAAAGCCCTTTAATAAAACTTTAGAAGAAATGTTTTGTTCCAGCACACTGAAGCTGAATAATGTGTGGAAAGGAAGTTTGGCTATTCGCTGAGGAGATTCAATGCTTTTTGTGTGGCTTAAATTCATGATCTACGCCATCTACAACTGCATAATCTTCAATGACTTAACTTTGTTTTGTCTAATAAAGTATGTTGAAACTTTTATCTGCAGCTTTCTAGAAGTAGGTGCTGCTGAACATACTAATTAATCTGTACAACTCTAATTGTTTAGTATGAGTTTTAAAGGACTCTTCAAAAGCATTGTTTCCATATTGCAAAATTTTACTATGTAAAGTACAGTGGGTTATGTTACAGATGATTCACCTCAGAACGGAACCAGTGAAGTGGACAGCCTGGTAGGGAAACAAGTGGAATATGCCAAAGAAGAAGGTCGAAAGGCTGCTTGGTCATTCATCAAGTTGAAGCCAAACCATCTGTCTATTTCATCAAGTTTGATGATGATTTCCATATTGTATTTTGTAACGATTTGAGACGTCCTAGAACACATAATCTGCCAAATTTGTGGAACTATTAAATGTAAAATTTGTAGACACAGACTTACTGTTTCAGTTAAGAAAGCTTAAATGTCCCTGCGAACCCACAATCTCGGCCAGCAATGTTTTGTTCTTAGTAATACAAATTGACAAATTTGTGAAAGAGTCCTTTTCTTAAGAAGTCAATATGTTGTGGCAGGGGAGTAAAAGCAAAGAACAGTTGCAAATTCAAGCTGTTAGTGAATCTTAGTATTGTAATCATTAGAGTAACTTTTTCATACTTTGATCCTGTCTCAATTGCACCATTGCATGCAGTGTAGTTTGAATTTATAGCGCTTCTTTGTAACATTAAATTTAATTTCTTGGTACGCAGCCTTGTTTGGGTTGGGACAGAGGTGACTTTTAAAGGTTTAAACAGTTTGTGCAGCATTAAGGAGTGTCTAACCCAAGAACATCAATCGCTTGTTCACACTTTTCAATTAGTTTTTAAAATTGCAGTACATGGAAATGCTGTGTTGTTTTACTAGTCACAGGGCAGTAGGATATCAAGGTTTGATTTAGCACCTTTCAGTGAAAAGGCTTTAAACTATAAAATAATTTAATCTGTGTATACCAGTTAATTAGAAAAGCAGGTTATGGCCATATTTCAAGTTCGTTAGACGAAATAATGCTAGCCAAACAGTAATTATGCAATGCACCACATAAACATTATTTTAAATTAATTCATTGAGTTTCTGAAACTGTCTTCCTTCAGATGTAGCACTGGCCGAGTAAACAAGTGGCAGTTATTTGCATAACCTGTGTAGTAATCCTATGCTTTTAGAATTTTTCCAGCCTAACAAAAAGCAACTTGTCTGTGTCCTGAGAGAGAGAGACACAAATGTTAATGGAAAAACTGACCTTTCTTATTGTAAAAAAATCAAAGCAAGCTCTTTCAGAGTTGGCACCCCAAAATACCTTGCAATTACTTTTTAAATTCTGCTTTGCTTTCTTCTTTCTTAGAAGAATAAGTTAAAAGACTTATGCTTTTCATATCTAAGAATTAAGTTTTTTATGTGTTCTTTTTTTCCTGTCTATTATGGGTCCCTTCCAACTCAGGATATTCTATGATTGTATGATTACTTACCTTTGTTTCTAAGACACTCCAAACTATGAACTACCTTCCCTGAATTTGGACCTCTTACAGACAATGCAAATTGTGTCTTTAAGGATACTTCAGGGTAGATTTTGCTAGAAAAGTAAATAATAAAATTAAACTTCTCAGCAGTATCCATTCTAATGTGAAATTGAAAGCTCCTTTTAACAGCATTATTGATTAAGGAGGTTGCAGTTAGCTTGAAAGATGTGGTTTTGTTGCAATGACATATTTGCATTGACATTTTAGATAGTGTGTGAGTTCTAGTACACCTGCCTTTCTGTTAAATATACTCAGTACCTTGTTCTGCTGGGGGCTCAAATTATCTACAAACATTTTTTGTAATTGGTGTGAAAACCTTCATGTCAAAAGATTTACTTTTCTAACCAATTGAAGTGCTAATTTTTAATTCATAAAAGTGAAGACAGTATTACTTAAAAAACTAAAATCTGTGACTACTCTCTAGAAGCATGGCGATAGTTAGGTGCTTGTCTAAGCAACTGGTTTTAGACATTGCATTTTAAACTTGTGATTGTTTCTTAACTTATAAAGAAATCTGCAGTTTTGTATATTGGAAAAAATCCATAAATGTCTACCAAAGTACATTGTATTTTCATATTGCAGATGATTCACCTCCTGCAGAACGGGAACCAGGTGAAGTTGTGGACAGCCTGGTAGGGAAACAAGTGGAATATGCCAAAGAAGATGGCTCGAAAAGGACTGGCATGGTCATTCATCAAGTTGAAGCCAAACCATCTGTCTATTTCATCAAGTTTGATGATGATTTCCATATTTATGTCTACGATTTGGTGAAGACATCCTAGACGTCATCATAAACTTTTGCCAAATTTGTGGAACTATTAAATGTAAAATTTGTAGACACAAAGACTTGACTGCTTTCCAGTTTAACGAAAGCTTAAATGTCCCTGCGAACCCACAATCTCTGCCAGCAAAACTGTTTTGTTCTGAGTAATACAAACATGACACATTTTGTGTAAGAGAACTCCTTTTCTTGAAGGAAGTCAATATGTTTGGGCAGGAGGGAGTTAAAAGCAAAGAACAGCTGCAAATTCAAGCTGTGTAAAGTTGATCTAGTATTGTAATCATTAATCTAAATTTTTTCATAGATTTTGACTTTTTCTTCAATCTTGCACTCACTTGTTCAACTGCCACATGCAAGTGTAGTTTGATATTTTGATACGCCTTCTTTTGTAACATTAAATTTAATTTCTTGGATACTGGCAGTCCTTGTTTTTAGGGTTGGGACAGAGGTGACTTTTCTGAAAGGTTTAAACAGTTTGTGCAGCATTAAGGAGTGCCTAACCCAAGCAACATCAATCTGCTGTGTTTCTACACTTTATTTCAAAGTTAGCTTTTTAAGAACTTGCAGTACATGGAAATGCTTGTGCATTTTTTCTAGTCACAGGGCAGTAGGATATCAAGAGTTTGAATTACGCACCTTTCAGTGAAAAGGCTTTAAACTATAAAATTACATTTAATCTGTGTATAACCCCTTAATTAGAATATGCAGGTTAATGGCCCATATTTACAAGTTGTAGGAACCAGTAAAATACATGCAACAAGGCTGCCTTCAATCCTAAATGTTGTACTTCTTTGTTTGTTATACACACTTCTTAGCAAAACCCAAGTGCTTGGTGCCACAACTTTAACAGTATATATGCTACTTCAGAAGACTTTAGACTACGCATTGGCATCAGTAGTCTCATTTAATATCAAAACCTAGCAACCTGAATGTTTGTGTGTGGACTTAGAAGCCTAACAGTAGTTAATATTTTACATGGTAAATACAATCTCACACCAGGGGAGTGGGAGGGGGTATCCTTTCACATAGAAGATGTAACTAGAAAAGGAGAAGCATTTGTTGCCTTCTGCTCAGTCTGTTACATTTCTTTGTGTTGACTTGCTTTTAGTCATTTTGGTTCAAGAAGGCATCTTCCCAAATTATTCTTTTTCTGGCTTTTCCACATAAAGAGTGTCTGGACAAAATCTACAGTTTAAACCTGTTGTTGCCTTTTGTGGTGTACATTGTACTTGCTTTGAAGTATGCTGTTAACATGAATTTCATTCTATGAACACTAGAGTTCTGCATGCCAGTGGTGTACTATCTAATGGAAGCTATAGGCAGTCTCAGTGGTTCAGCCATCTGCATTAGATTATGGATGTAAATAGCAGCCCACAACTGCAAAATCTTTTCATGGTTATAATCTTGCAAGATAGTTGTAAATGAAAATTAGGGTTTCTGAAGTGTGGCAGCTTTTAAAAATAATGGAATTGGAACAACAATCCAGCACAGCAACAAGGTTGTCATGTTACATTAAGGCAGAGCTCTGCAAGTTTCAAAGAACTGCTTCACAGAAATACAGAATGTGAAGACAGTTAACATTGGTGATGGGGAGGAACAAATACCCTGATATCCAACCGCGTGCCATTAGTGGAAGAATGCAGGAGAGGTGCTGTTAATCAGAGAACAGAGGTGCCAATGACCTCTGTTTTGGGTATTCTTGATATTGAAGACTCAGTGGTTTAAGCCCCTTTCTGTCCTTTTTTTTTTGCCTGATTTCATATTTTAGCCTTAAGGCTTGTGCCTCATTATGCTATTGAATGGTAATAAATACTCTCCGTATAAATATGATACCTTAATTCTTTGTCCATTGCTACTATATTGCATTATGTCCAGTATTTCATCATGGGCAACCAAAGGCAGGCTATTGTCTTTCAGTGAATAGCTTCTCGATGCAGTCCTTATGCAGTAAGTACCTGAGTCGTAAATGTTTCTTGTGTTTGAACAAAGTGAGCAGATTTGCAGCACAGTGTTTTCATCCTGCAGATCTGTTGTGTTTTCTATTGACTCTTAAGAGTCCTGCATGTAAATCTCAAAGCTGAGCCTGGCTCCATGAGCCCAAGTTGATATTTGTGGCACAAGAATGAGTGTATTGATTACACACAAAATACACTAATAACTTAGTACAATGAATTTTGGGCTTTACATCTAAGGATGTAACAACAAGGTTTGTTTTGAAATATTTGAGGTTTAGCTCTACTGAAACATTTTTAGCATTTGGCTTGAATTTGTGGGCTTTTATGTAAGCCACTCTAATACACCACATATTTTGCTAATTAGAATATAATCTATACAGTATATACTGTCAAATTTTATGGTTGTTTTTAGATGTCCCCATTGTCTGTTGCATGGGTTTTTTATTTTCATCTTTTTTTTCTTAAGGTTTGTGTGGAGGGGTGTTTTTGGTTTTGTGGTTGTTTTTTTTTAATAGCTTAAATCACCTTTTTGAGACTTGAGACTAATTCCACTCCCTGCCCATCTGCTTTGGGCTTAGTTTTAGGCTCATGTTTCAGATCTGCATGCAGTGCTTGCGTTACCCTGGTAACTAAATGTTGGTTCCTTGTTATAGGGGTTCAACATTACTTTCCAAAATCACACAGGGCTTGTGATGGCACAAGCCATGGATCTTTGTATAAAAGTTATTGGCCTCTCATTTACCTGCTGTAGTATTGTTGTATATTGTGTGTGCATGATGTCAAACTGCCATGGAAAACTTTTAAAAAGGGAAAAAAAAACCACCTTAAATGCAGACCATCCTTTTTTGCATGCTTAGAGGGTTAGAACATTCAATGTAACAAACTAAAGTTGCATGTTAAAATGTTTAGGTTTGGGGTTTGTTCTGTTTTTATTTTGTGTTCAGTTTTTTGTGAATTTGCTTATTGTGCTGTTTTAATGGTTGTTAGTAGGATTAAATGCACCGGTGAGACGAGCATAGTGCCAACGGAAGGTAATTTTCCAGTTGTATGTGTCATACAGCATTTGAAGGGACCATGTATTCTGTTAAAGACAAAATAAAATTTCAGTTGAATAGCAGAACACTACATTCTTCTCCTTTCTTTTGAGTGCCAAACCCTAAACTATGTTGGAGTAGAGATGGGGAAAACCCTTTTTGTTGCAATAGGTAGAGGCCTTCTTTAAATAGATTGGTTAAACATAGTGGCTTTATCTTCAGAGAGAATTTACTAGTTGTGTCAGGGAAAAGAATTATGGTAAAAACAGTTTCTGGTTCCTTGAAAATGCTGTGTTTTTTTGTATTTTACATCATTAGTGCAATTTGGATGGTTCTTGGTATGTGTATAGTTCAAGGTCTTCGTGTTCACATTTTTAAATTAGGTAGTGATTCATCTTTAGAGCTTGGTTTCTTATTTTTATTTTATTTTGAACAATGTAGACAGTTCCCTGTTCTCTGCATTTAGAAGTATAAACACTTTAAATCTGTTACTTAATTCTGTAAGTAATTTTTATAATTATGATGTAACTCTATCCTTAAAACATTTAAAATAAACCCTTTATGTGCAACTTATGCCTGTAAACTTTGTTCTCATGAGCAAAATGTAGTGATGTGATTTCAGATTACGAAGAAGCAGTTTCTTCATTTTTCTAATTGAAAGCATTTATTTTAATGTTGAACCTTGTATGCTGGTATAATACTTGCCCTATGAAATATGTTTCCTTGCAAAGCCAAATCTTTATTCCTTTTTCTAAATTAGTGCTGGTAAGATGGAACGTGATTAAGGTAGAGCATACTGTTAAATTGTATTTAACTAAACATAGAAAACTCCTCTCTAGGGGCTGTCTGGGTCTGTAAAGCAGTCTCTATTTTCGAATCACACCAAGTGTCTTGGCAGTGGGGAACTGCAGAAGCATTTGGCCATGTTTCAGTGATGCATTCATTTGCTTTGAATTAAAACTATTTAAAATTTAATGAAGTGTATTTTACTGGTGATAAAAAACAGAAGTTGATGCAAATTGGAGGTGATGAGCACAGAAGATGACATCTCCATGTTGTAAATTTTCTGAAATCCTAGAAATTGTTCTGAAGACTTTATGTGGTTAAAACAGTAAGTCAGACTTTCCCTGTTAAACAGATTTTCTTTATTACTACCTCTTTTCTGATAATAAATGGTACATGGTATAGTAGTGGACTTTATGTAGTGTTAGGTTAACAGTTGGACTCAGTGATCCAAAGGATCTCTTCCAACCTTAATGATTCTGTAATCATTGATTACAGAAAATATTGATGATTGTAAAATATGTTTTGGCACCAAGCTCATTTGATTGTGTACTGAAGAACTTGGAGTATGCCAGCATGCATGCCTAAGCCTTTTCCCTTAGTTCAGCGTCCAATTTCTTGTATCCTGTTGCCTCTGCCACAGCTTTTGAAGATCTATATTATGTACATCTGTAATTAGAGAAAGTCTTAAGATTTTGTTAGGAGTATCACATGCAAAAGGCATGTGTTGATTTGTGTGAGCTGCCTAATGTTAAATGGTAGTTAAAAATAGATACACTAACATGTTGTGACTGCCTGAACCTGTTCTGTGCTACCGCTGATAAACCATCTCAGTTTGATAGCATATTCCTCTTGTGTAGAGAAAGAGGAGCCTTATAAAAGCAAAGATATTTTTGTTGTCTATCACTGCGTGAGCCTGCCCTTGAAAGTGGTTACTTACGAGCTCACTTTGAAGCAGCGCAGATGTCAGTTTTTTGTAGACAGTAATGTCCTACAGATTTAAGACGGTCCTACTCAGAGCTATTGCTTTAATACCACTGTACTGTATTTTCACATCCTCCCTGTCCATATGAACAGGTTATATTTTCAGAAAAAAAAGAAAAAAGCTGCTCTTTGCTCAGTGAGTTGCTTATTTTGACATAAATATTTTTTCATGTATATATTCATGCTGTAAGCAGTAGAACCATTGATGACTTCAGGCTACTGTGTTGTGTTCTGGAAAGGATAAAGTTCAGTAAGGATATTTTGAAGGAGATGGGGTGCTGCAATTTAAGATCATTAAGGTCTAAAAGGAGAAGTAAGAATAGGTCCAGGAAATTACAGGTATGTTCTTTCATCCTCAAGCATTGGATAATAAGAGTTTTACTGTTTTATACACTTAGAAGCTTTTTTTATTTAATCTAACTCTTACTTTTCTTTCTATAAGTCCGTGTCTTAGCATGTTAACATCACTTCTTTGCCAGTATCAGTATTTTACCAGTTTAATTCACTTCAGGATTTGCAGCCTAGGGAAGTTACCAAGCTACTAAGCATTTTTTTTCAGGCTCTGTTCCTGCCACTGCCTTGTGAGTTTCCTGATTTCGCTTCCCGAGTGCAGAGCTGTGTATGCACAATATACAACTGTGTATGTACAACAGAAAGCAGCTGAGATCTCAGCGGTTTAAGTGAGGTGGTGTCAACACTTTCTTACTCTTCTTTGATGTTCCTTACAGATCTTTGCACATTTTTCATCTGAAATCAGTTATGATTTAATGGACTTCACTTGTACACGACTTGTGTAAATGGTTCTGCAGACTGATAGTTTCAAAATCTCTATGCATTGACACTGGCTCCACCCACCCCCAGGCAATTAATCCTTATATTTATTTGTGTTCAGTGGAGTCTGACTTTTACAGGCCCTTTTTGAATATTTTGATGCCGTTGTTCCTCAGGTCTATAAGTGGATCAGATCAAAGCTGGCCTTAGTAATGAACATGGGCATCTGCACATGTACTTTTGATTTCATAATCTTGTTCATTCCTAAGGGTGTTCCACCCTTGTCTGACATGTAGGAGAGGCATATTTTTGTTAATTAAAAAAAAAGCCCACACAACCTTATACTGCTTTTAACACACTGTATGTTGATCAAAGTGAATCCCTGTAGAAGCCACTGAGGAGAGGGGACTTTTTTTTTCTCTTTTTTTTATGGAAGACTGTGCAGTGTCAGGGCAGCACTCATCTGGATTTTGGACGGATGCATTTTAGTCCTTCTGCACTAACTAACTACACGTGGTATATTCAGTTTTTATATGGGCTGGGGGATGACTGCTTTAATTATCTTCATAGAAGACTTTACCTATGGAGCTATGCACTTGGAACACTGGTTGTCATATTTTCCATAAAAGCTGTCATTAATTTATTTGATTTTGCAACACTGTTTACTAACTCTTAGCTATTTTTACCTTACAGAGGCAGTTGACTAACTTAAACTTCCATTAATTTAATGAATTTAAAAACGTTAACATTTTAAGTTGTAAGAACAAAATAAATTGTCACTAACAGCAGAAGCACTAGAGAAGATAAAATGAGTCAAAGGTTATGCTTAAAGTGTTTGAAGAATGGCAACAGCAGTTTTTGCAAGCGACAGTTTGCTATGCTGCTGCATATTTCATTATGTCTTCTGGGAATTATGTCTTCCTTCTGCCTTCTGGGAATCCTCGGTGTTCTCCAGCGTTTTTCATTTAATTCAGGTTTATGCCTTAAAAGGATGTCATTCTGCCTGACATGAAATTCTTTTATGTTATTGGTGCAGCTCAGTGTGTTGTGTCCTCAGAAGCTGTCAGACAAGAAATAAAATACAAAGGGGAATTACAGTGCAGTTTTCTGAAAAAGTGAGGCAGAAAAGCTGACTATTCTGATTGTAGGAGGAAAAAAAAACCCAAATAATAAAAGGACCCATCACCTAGAACTGAGAATAAGAGTTCATTCTGAAAGAACTCGAAGGAAGGTGAAACAGGAGGATGCTCATAATACATGAGAANATGGACACAGGGGAGAAAGACCAGTTAAGAGTCACAAAGATTATTAAAGGACTGGAGCATCTCTCTTATGAGGAGAGGCTGAGTGTCACCCAGCTTTATGGGGACAGACAGGTTCTTTTGGAAATCCTTGGTAGAATGATGATGAAACTAAGTTGTAGTTACAATTGAAGTTTATTTTTTTACCAGACTTATGATCAGTATAAAATGGTATGATCAGAGTAGAACAGGTGTTTTAATAAGCAGAGTCACTGTAGCACAATTTTATTAGTAGCATAGCACAGAATTTCAAGGCATAGCTTAGTTTATGGTTTCTAATCACCTGGACCCTCTGCATGTCAGGTCAAATCTTAATACATGACTTGCCATATCAATATAACAATCATAATCTAGGCTTGAAAGATCTAAAAGAATGTGAGTCACTCAATCCTCAGTAGAAGCAGATGATGTTGGAGGCATCCCTGACCACTGGAGGATCACAAGTTTTGCTGTCCAGCAGCAGTTTCAGTCCAAGTCCCACTTAAGACTTTTAACTGCTTGATTTTATAGGCAGTGCTATGCGTGCTCCTAAGCTTCCCTGTTCTGTGTCCCAGTCACAACCACCTGATTGGCCAGGTGCCTGGGACCTTCAAGGCCAGTAAGGAGGAGTAGTTAGCCTGGCAGCCAGGAACCTGGAGACTGATAAGAAAGGGGAGAAGTCTGCCTAGTGCACAGGACCTTCAGGGCCTGATGAGGGAAAAGGGGATTGATATGTGCCCTGTTTAGTCACAGAGAATGGCTATTTGCCTAATAGCATTAGTTATGCTAACCATATTACCAGGGGTCAGGAGTAGGTGGTCACACTAAGTGAGCTGGGAGTGTTTAGCCTGGAGAAGACTCAGAGAGGTTCTCATCAATGCACACAAATGCCTAATGGGAAGGAATGAAGAAGAGGGAGACATGCTCTTCTCAGTAGTGCCTAGTGACAGATCGAGAGCCAATGGGCACAAGCTAAAACACAGGAGTTTCCATCTCAACATCAAAAAAATCTTTTTTTTTACTGTGAAGGTGACTGAACAAAGGAACATTTTGCCCAGAGAGGTTGTGGAGTCTCCCTCCTTGAAGAGTTGTCTGGACATGGTCCTGAGCAATTGGCTTCAGATGACCCTGCTGGGGACGGGGACAGGAGAAGTGTGGACTAGGTTCCAGCCTCAACCATTCTGTGATTTTTAGGATTGACAGTCTGGGAAAAGTTATCAAGCTTCTAAGCATTCTTTTCAGACTTCTCTCTTCCCATTTTGCTATTTTACTGCTGAATTCCTCAGTTCCTCTTCCAGATTTGGAGTATAGCAGCAGTATATGTACAACATAATGTAGCTGAGGTCCCACTGGTGTCAATAAGCTGGTATATATGTAACACTTAACTATTCCACTTAGATGTTAATTACTGTTTTCTGTTGCACATCCCTCTTAATCATTGTCATGATTTACATAACTTCAGTTGAGCAAAAAATGTAAATGGCTTTCGCATTCTGACAATTTAAATATCTGTATATTTTGGGCATTTTTTCTCCAATTAATCCTTAAGTTTATTTGTGAAAGTCACTCCATTGAATACAAATCCTTTTTTTGAACATCTCCATGCTTTTTGGTGTTGCAGTGTTAGGTCTATACACCAGACTACTCTGTTAAAAGTTGACTCTGGTAATGAATATTGACATGTATGCACCTCAGTTTGAGCAACCCTCTTTTTTTTTTTCTTTAGTGTGTTCCACCTGGACCTGACATTTGAGAGACATATTTTTGTTGAATTAAGATAAATACCACAAGTTCAAGCAAACTTTATCCTACTTTAAAAGCACATTCAAGTTAAATCAATGGAAATGTACATAGCCACTATTTGGGGAAGGGAGAGATCTAATAACACTTATGTGGAAGACAGCTCTGAAAGGGCATCTAATCCTTTAAATATGTATAAGGAAATATAAGATGGTTATGCATTTTGCACAAAGTTTGGACTGCTGATTTTTAATTTTGCAGAACTATCTACATGTGGTTTATACTCACCTTTCAACTGGATTCTGACATGTCTTCCTAAATTATCCTTATGAACATTTTAATCTAAAAATGGAGTTGTGCTGGGAATGGTTTGTTGTGTTCTCCACAAAGGTTCTAATTAATTGGGTTTTGCAGTACTGACTTCTAGCCATTTTTAACTTAGAAAAGCAGGTATCTAACTTAAATGTTTATAAATTTCATGATTTAGAAAACAAAGTAACATTTTAAGCTATAACAGCAATGTTAATAGGAGAAACAGTACAAAACAAATCTATTATGTGATTCAGAGATCATTCTCAAAAGAATTGAGAAAGAGGGCAACAGCAAGATATGCAAGTGTCTATTTTTGCTACATTACCCCACATTTCATTGGGGAAGGATGAAACTGTCTTCATGGGGATCCTTGCTAATCTCAGGTTTTGTAC
Source organism: Malurus cyaneus samueli (assembly GCA_009741485.1). NCBI lineage: Eukaryota > Metazoa > Chordata > Aves > Passeriformes > Maluridae > Malurus > Malurus cyaneus. The sequence goes on along the minus strand of VKON01000298.1, from coordinate 95,427 downwards.
ACCCATTCTACATTTGCCACTATAAGGCCCCAAGAAACCTGCTTGACAAAACTCTTAAAAGGATTTATGCTTTTTCATGTACTCTGAGTTAGACACATAAAAGAAATACCAGCAAGATATCCTCAAGGGGTCAAAACAACAAAAAACTACTGTCAACTTCAGAAAATCAGAGAACTTTGGCAAAAGTTTAGAGCAGCATTCAGTCAACATAAAACACTTCACAAAGCATTAACTTAGTCCATTCAACTTAGCAAACTCCAAGCCCATTCAATTTTAAATTACTCAAAACTCTGAGAAAAGGGAACTAGAAGAAGAAGGAGAAAAAAAGAGAAAATATATAGATAGGAACAAATATAGTTACCACTCCTGGTTCCAGTGCTGTTCAGCTGATAGAAATTCCAAGGGGAAGTAGGGTCAAGCCATGAACTGATTATCTCCTAATCCATCTGTAGGCTCACTGATAAGACAGATGGCCGGACAAACTTAAGAGAATGAGATAAACAACTTTAATACAGGACTAAACGCCGGCCTACTGGTAATCTAAGGCAGACAAAAGCCTCCTCTGAGGCTAACCCCCAAAATGGACCCCAAGTCACGAGAGTCTTCACCTTTCTAAGTTCTGTCTTATTAACATTTGGCCTCAACCCTCCCAATGATATTTTCAGGGGATGATGTCAACCACCCCAAACTTGCTCCTCCCCAACTCGCTGTTGTTTACATTATTCGGGGCTCTGAGGCAGCGATGTTGTCCTTGGATTCAGACTCACAGAGAGGATTTGTTTGTCTAAACGTAAGATGGTAGTTTTAGTGCTCGTACTGAGAGAAGTACAAGAATACAGATGCATGAATAATAGAAACTAAATCCTAAGGCATCAGTGCTTGCTGCTGTCCCTTAAGTACCCTTTGGCTTCCTGGTCCTTCCCCCAGGTGGGCTTCCAGTTATCTGGCTACTTGGGCTGTAGATTGGGGCTCCAGGGTGGGGTGTGGAGCATTGCCCCAGTGTGGCATGATTGGTGCCACTGCGGGGCTTTGATACAGGCTCTAGGGGGTGGGGTGTACAGAGCAGGGCATTGCCTCACCAGGGCAAGTCCAAACCACCCCTTCCTTCCACACCACCCACAAATATTTGAGCCAGCAATCCTTCCAGTCTCTCACAGCTGCCTTCAAAAAATATTCACTCTGCCTCATGCAAAGTTCTCCTTTGTTAGTGTCTTGGGTTTAGAGACAAGTTTAGGAGAAAACACTCTGGAATGAGCATTCCTCCAAAGCAAAAGGGTCCACTGCTTCTAAAGGACAAGGGTTCTGCACTCCCTCCCCCATATATGAAAGGAATGTTTTGATGAAAGTGAAAAAAACTGTTTATTTAACAAAGTGCCGGCAGGGCACGGGAAAAACAAAAAAAGAATAACTGATATATATGTATTGAACCTTTGGTCTCCTTGCTGCAAAGAAAGCTGGTGGATTTTTTAGAGTTCTTTCACTGGCTTGGCTTCTCCCGAGGTCCAGAGCCAGGATGCGGTGTCCCCTGCCTCCCTGTTGGTCCCATGGCTCCCCACTGATGAGTCTGGTTCTCAGACCCCAAGCTTAGCCGAACAGTTTCAGAAGAAAAAACAGAAGCAGTCTGAAAATTGCTATTTTGCAGTCCAGGGAAAAGTCTCTCACCACAGCTAACAAGAAGCAAACTAACTAGCAAGTTGTAGGGTATCCTCCGCGCTGCAAACCAGCTACTGGGAGAGAGTCCTTGAATGGAAAAAACACTCCCACTGGAGTTCCCTGGCTCCCACCCTTCCCCCTGGACCCAGTTTACAGCTACAGGACCCATTCTGGGCATAAAGCAGATGATAGGGAATTACGTATTATCATAAAATCACCCCAAGACAGTTAGTGATCCTCAGTTTATTGTCTAGTGTCGTATTGAAAGAATAAAGCAAAAGTGAATATCATGAGTTTTCTGAGAAACTGAGGTGGAAAAGCTAACTTGCTTGTGTCAGAATTTCTGATGATAGGAAAACAATCATATATAGATCTGAACTACTGAACTGGGAACTAAGAATGAGAATTGTTTCCAGAGAGTGAAACAATGCTAACTACATATAAAATAGGCTTCTTTAGCTTATGAAGGAAAAAAAATCTAAGATTAGTTAAATAAGATTATGTGGGAGTGTCTGCTCCTTTAAGGATATCTAGTCAAGGACCTTTTTCAATGCAAAAATGGATAATAAGAAAAGGAGGCCATAAACAAGACTACACCAAGGACAGAAACTTTATGGCAAATACAGGAGGCACTTGCAAGTAGGCTGTCATGGGTTGAGTGGAAGTTCACGAAACCCTGCTTAGCGTCATTTTGGCAACAGTTTAAATTTGAGGAATCACTCTGGCCTGCAAGTTCTAATGATGACAGATCAGATCTATTTATAAAAATTTTTGTATAAACAGGTAAGAGATAACAGACAAAATATCTTAATCAGAATTACTATGCAGTATAAAACTAAAGAATTACTAGTAGATTACAGCATAACAGAGTGCACTATGTCAATGCACCTATATTAAATCTAGCAAAAGAAATAGTATTGATCAGGAGTCAAATGTAACTTGCTACCAAAATAATGATAATGTGCACAGGTTCTTTTTTCACTTAACCCCTGGGGAGTAACCGCAAAATAGGCGTCCCTAATCATGGGACAAACTTCACACATTTCCAAGAAAATGTATAGAAGATTTCTTCTTTGTGAAAATTTGTTATAGCTTTTATAGTTGTAAAGTGAGGCATCTGTCAGTTAGAAATTCAGCTTATCTTGCTAAATCTCACTTCAGCAGTAAGATGTTTATTGGCAGTTGGAAGATGCCAGAGCAGTGTTAACCCCGTGGTCCCAAAATAAAACAAGACAGCTCGTCCTGCTTCAGTTATCTGATCTGTTAATAAGCAACAGATACGCTCTTGTGGGGGGGGGGGGGGGTGGAGATGCCTGTACAAGACCAACCTGGACTTTGCAACTGATAAGAATGTAAATCGGGGGGATTCCATATACCAGGTAGTGAGAGGGTGCAGGAATCTACAAACCCCTGAAGCAACATGTAGGAGAAAGGGGGAGCAAACAGGAACAAAGGTGGAGTAGACAGAAAGGAGTATAAAAGGGGCTGGTCCCATGTAGTGGGGCCTGTCAGAATGCTTGTCTGGCTGAGTACTACACCTGATCACCAGAGTCTGTCCTTTCTTCTTATACCTTCTTACTGTATCTTTTCTGAAATATCTGAGTAATCTCACTCTCTATCTTGTGTGTATGTGTGCTGAAAAGACTAAGTGCCAGTTACTGGTGAGATGTGTGTGTGTGTGTGTGTGCGTGTAATTTGGTGCCAGCAACTAGAGTCAACCTGGGGATGTAGGTGCCCTGCAACTTGTGGTGTCAGCTACTGGAGCGAGTGGGTGCCATAGCATCAGTAATTGAGAGGCCATAGCTTTATGGATCTAAAGAGGGTCCTGCAGACTTTGTGTCTGGGGTGCCAACTACTTTGGCAACTGGTGCTGATGCCTGATGATTTTTGCCTTTCCTTCTTATGTACCCTTTTATATATTTTACATACCCTTTTAGACATTTCTGTACCCTTTATGTATTTCTTGTACCCTTAGCCTACATGCTTGTAATTCTTGTAGCCTGATATTCTAGCTTAGTTTAGGTGTTCTGCTAGGCAGAGAGACCAAACATCCTCAGTAAGGGGTCACTGTGCCCTATACTATCTCAAACTTGAGTCGCCAACCTTGGTTGGAGCCTTCTGTCTGGAACATATTGTGTAAACTGAGCCCTAGCCTCATCCCAGGGGGGGGGAATTCTTTAGAATAGGGGGACATTACTTAATTTGTTAAGTTTCTTATTGGGGAATTCTAGATAGATGTGTTAATTTGTGAAGTCTATAAAACTTGTATACTTGTTATATGCGGTGTGCATTTTTCGGCGTTTTCCACCCTGTTAAGCTGTGCACCTGGGATCCCATTAAAATACCAAGGTGAAACCCTTTTATTCCCCTTAACCGTGTCTGTCTCATAATTAAAAACTGGCCGCCAAGGCAACAGTGCGAGTGGTCTGGGTGCCAGCTGCTGGAGTCAGACCATGGTGTAGACACTTCTGGCCTGCGGTACCAGCTACTAGAGTGAGTAAATGTCTCAGGGACTGGAGTGAGGGGGAGGGTCTTAAATCTCCAGACACTGGAGAGGGAACCAGGGTATGTGTGCATGTCTTAAAAGCCAGCTGCTATGAAGCATCAGCATAAGTAAGGTGAATGAGGAGCTCAGCACAAGCAGCTAGATCAGGACTACAGGTCAGGGCCTGTGTGAGCTGTGTCTATATCTTTCCTAAACTTGGCATGTGGATATGTGCATCTGTAATTCCCAAGAAAGCTTCAAAGTAGATTAGCCATGGAGTAGGGACCTATGAAGCAGGTAAGAGGGCCTGAGATCTGGGCAGAGATATTAGATGGACAGAAAGAGCTGTGCCATACTCAAGGGATTCACAAATGTGTATGTGTTTATGATTCTAAAGAGCATTGTGTGTGTGTGCCTTCACTAGTAACCTTCTACCTCTACCAGCCAAAGAGGAGGAAGGGGACATGACTGTCTGTGTTTGGTTTATGTGGGTCCTGTGTGTAGGTGTTGTTGAAGACAATGTCTTGTCTGTAACAGTCTGTGTCATCGGCTATGTCAGTGTCCTGTGTTTGTCTGTATGTGTGCAGAGCAAGGGAAAGTCTGCACAGTTCTGCTGAAGAAATTTGATTCTGCTTTCAAATATATTTTCACTTTTCCATGAGCTATCTGATTATATCTCTGATAAACATTTTTAAAATAATCAGTGTG
>VKON01000298.1:59951-84607 GCA_009741485.1 Malurus cyaneus samueli | reverse complement strand
GTTTCCAAGTTTATTTTTCTAACTATCTTATATTGGGGGTTTTGTGACTGAGACTTGCCATTAAACTTGCATGGCTACTTGACAGGATAAACAAGTCAAAAGACTATTGCATCTTTCTTACAGTTGAGATGACAGTGAGAAAGCAGCCTCCAGTAAGGTATAATGGCAAGTGAATCAACTCATGGCTGTTCATTAAGCTGTCTATCATAGCTATAAGGAGAGATAAATGCTCAATTCTAAAGCAATAATCCTTTAATTGCAGGGCCGGATCATGGTTTGCCCTGTCTTATGCATAGCTTGCTCTTTGCAAGATGCTTAGCAACAGGTAAGGCTCCATCTCAATGCCCAGTGGTACTTAGGGAGTTCTATCCCATTAAAAACCTCTGGGTTTTAAGCAGGTCAAAATACATTTGTGGTGGTTTACCCCTGGCTGGATGCCAGGTGATGCCTTTTTCTTTGGTCCTCAGAATTATGAGCCAGACATGGTTAAAGGGATAAAAGGGGTTTTACCTCGGTATTTAATAAAGATCCTTAGGTGCACAGTTTGTCAAGGTGGAAAATGCCGAAGATGCACACATCAGGTGACGCATATACAATTTTTATAGACTTGCAATTAGCATATTGACAAAGATTCGCGAATAAGAAGCTCAGTAGATGAAGTAATGTCCCTCTATTCTGGCAACTTCTAAAGTCTCTACCATTAGATGAGGCTTGAATCCTCTTTACAAAAAAGTGTCTCAGATGAGCATCTCTCTCAACACTGCACTCCCCGGAGACACTTCTCCAATCAGATGGTGGAAGGTCTCCACCAATGGACAGCATAGGAAGGTTGGACTGGACCAATGGTCTCCTGGTCAGCAGACAGACTTTGGGAGGAGCCAGGTGGTATAAAAATTAACTGTGCCATGAGCTTGGTCTCTCTTATTTTTAGTGGCCGGGGTTGCTCACTGCTGGAGGGCTTGCTGCTTGGGGGGTTTTGTTGTTGTCTTCAGGGTTCACTTGCTCCGGCCCTTGATGGCTTTTTGCCTTTTTGCCCTGGCTCCAACCTGGCTTTTAGCTTCTGCCCTCTCTAGCTCTTGCTCGCCCCCACGTATCAGCCTTCCTTCCTGCTGGGCGCTTGGCAGGAAACTGGCTGCCCTCCAAGCCTCAAGTGCAGCATCTGCTTCGCCCCACTCCTTCAGCTGACCCTGTTGCTGCCAGTCCTGCCTGAGCCACCTGCCTGCCTCCAACCTCTCTCGCCACCACGATCCTCGCTCTGACTCCGTCCAGGGTTCTGGACCTCCTGCCCAAGTGTCCATTCACCATGTGTCCAGTAGCCCGTCACCACAGGAGCCACACTTCTCCCAGAGCTGCTCACCCTCGCCAGCCAGCAGCGTACATACCCCAGTCACATGGACATCAGCTGCACCCCCCGGTCCTGCTGGTGGAAACGCCTGCTTTCTCCCTCTCTCCCCATCCCTTTTCCATTTTCCTTTCTCCTTTGCTGTTTTTTCCAGCCCCCTTTAGTGGGCAATTACTTCTCCTCATTTTTCGTTACCAATAAACAGTTCTTAGATACAAAGTTTATCTCAGTTGACTTAATTTCATTCTTGACCATCCAATTTTAAAGGAACTCCTCGCAGTTCCCCACAGTTGGAATGCAACACCATCCTGCAAAGATTTAATGCTTGCTTGAATGGATTCCTAATGGTTCAAAAGATTCATGCAGCACATCCTGTCAGTCTTCACATCCATACCTGTGTGCCAAAAGCAAAAAATCAATAGCAGCTTGATTTTGAAGCGTAGCATGCCTTACTGAATTAACATCAGTTAATAAGCCCACTAAAGTAAGTGAAGTAGCATTAGTTTGATGTGCTAGCCAACAGCCTAGTTTGTCTAGCAATCCCAATGCTTTCACAGCCAGCACTTGCGGGGCAAAAAATGACCCAGCCTAGTGTGTGCCTACTGGCCAGAAATCAAGGGAATCATCAAAGTCAGAGGTAAAAGTGTGAATGCTACGCTTCCCTTGTCGCAACAATGTCTTAAAACCATGGATGTGTTGGGAGCAAATAGGATGAGTTGCCCTAAACTGCAGGGTCCTCCCTTAATATTTGATGGAATGGCAGGCCAGGCTCTGTCCCACAAATGAAAAATACTCCTGGGGGTAATGATAAAGGAACATTAGTTGAGTGGGAAATAGTTGCTGATGTGTAGTGACACCAAGCACTCTCATTTGGAAATATAGACTGATGAGGAAAGATATCCCATGCCTTAGATTGGTTGATTCCAGAATAATTAAATTTAACACAGAGGTCCATCTTTATGGACCCCAAAAGTTCTATTTCTTGCGGCTCCAAAGGTGCCTGAGGACAATAAAAGGCCCACTGGTCCCAGGCGTCAGCGTGGTTTTTCTATTGTAACAAAAGTTTTGTTGCTTTGGGTTGTGACCATATGTCTGTAGGGATACCCTCAAGGCAAGTGGAAAATGGATTTTCAGGAGTAGATGTGGCTAGGCAGAGAGTATCCTGTTGTCTTGGTTCGAGACAATGTTTTCAGAGAAAAACAATATGAAATAGATGTTTGGGCAAAAGTGAAGAGAAAAATAGTTTGTTAACAAAACAAGGTGCCCACAGGACACAGATAAAAAGTAACTGTTAGATATTTTTAAGTCCCGGAATGCACACTGTCCCCTTCCCCCACAGCCGCTCGGCCATGTGGTGCAGAGAAAGATGGCGCAGGTCCTGTCCCCGGGAAAAAGAAACAAAACAAAAGTCCACGTGGCCGCTCAGGCAACAGTGGCAAAAACCTGGAGGCAGTCCTCTCCTCACTGTGGCTGAAACAGAGAGCTCAGTGTGCTTTTCTCTGACCAGCTTGACTTCTTCCAGAGTCCGGGATGAGCGGCACGGCTGGTCCCTGCTGGCACCCAGATGGTCAGCACTTGCTTTCTGGTTCTCAGACCGCAGCTCTGCCGATCCACTCCAGAAAATCCCAAGAGTCATAGAAAGGAATAGCAGTCCAGGGAGAGCTGTTTGCCCAAGCTAACAAACCCGAGCTAGCAAAGCTGCAACAATATAACTCTCCTGCATGCAGCGAGGTGAGCTCCTGCAGCGCCGAGCTGAGCTCCAAAACCCCCCAGCAGTGTGGCAGCCCTGGCTTTTAACTGCCCACGCTGTCTTCCCAGCTGCCCCTGCCCCTTCTTCTGGGTCGCATTTAAAGGCACAGGCACCTTTTGGGCATACAAGCTGACGGAATATAGGAATACAGGATTGGCACAAAATCAGCCCAAGACACCTCTCCTGTCAAATTGGCTAAAGTGACCCATACATTGGTCCTTGGCTGACTAACAGGCCAGGGCCATGCAAAAGCAAAACACTGCAAACTCAGTAAAAGCAGCGAATACCATATTGGCGTGCGCAATGTCCCTTGATTTTTTGCCATTTGGATTCTTTGACCTCCCAATGATCAGGCACAGAATATTTCCACCCACAATCAAAACCGTGCATTTTACAATCTAGATTTTCCTGGTTAAATGCTACACTGCAGTGTGAGGAGTCACACCTGGTACACAGAGCTCCTTTGTATACAGATGAACAGTACCACCTAAAGTTACAATGAGCACATTGGCAAAGAACCCACAAAGGGTGATCAGCTGTTCTGCATATAAAGCATGGTATGTATCCCATCAATCTTTGCCACAGCGGCGGATCAAGTTCCCTACTAGAGAGATCAGTATGTTGCCAGTCTAGAGCATACAGATGATCATCATAGGGATAGGCGGAGCAGTATAGTCCTCCTCTATCCCGATCGTTGGTACCGGCTGCTGGCCACACTCTAGCATGGCGAGGCAAGCCAAACCAGAACATCAGGGAGTCAAGGTTCATCAGCTCCACCCTCAGGTCATTCCAGCTCTTTCTCCCAGAACAGAGGAACATTCTTTGCAGGGATCCACTTAGGTCCCATATCTGTGGAGACACAAGCATAAGCTCCTCCTTATGTAATAAGGGGAAAGGGTCCCAATATCTTACCTGATTCCAAGTCTTTGACCAAGACCCGAGCCTTGATTGCTGTTGCTTCTGCATCATGGGCAAAATGACACAGTATAGGTGAAAGCTTGCTGTCTGGATAACAATTCAAAGAATTAAATACATATAAAGCTTTGTGCAAACGTTCTTGCAGTGTTGTGCCTTGCATTCGCCCTTTCTGTTGCCCCAATAAGCGCTTCAGTGTGCCGTGAGTTCATTCAATAAGGGCTTGTCCTGTAGGGGAGTAAGGAATCCCTGTAGTGTGCTGGATTCCCCATGAGGTCAAAAAAGTAGACAGAGAATGAGAAATGCAAGCACGACCATTATCAGTTTTGATATGCTGAGGGACACCTAAGGCAGCAAAAGTGGCCAAAAAGTGATGACGGGCTTCTTTAGCAGCTTCCCCCATACGGCACGATGCAAACAAGGCTCCAGAAAAGGTGTCAATAGAAGAGTGAATGTATTTTAAGCAGCCAAATTCAGGAAAATGTGTGACATCCATCTGCCATAGTTGAAGCCTTTGCAGACCGTGAGGGTTAATGCCGTGAGGGCCTGATACAAAGCTGTGTCGCTGACAATCAGGACATGCGGCAATAATGTCTTTGGCCTGCTGAAATGTAAGGGGAAAAGAGTGTCGTAAAGCAGCAGCATTTCGATGAAAAAAGGAGTGACTCAGTTTTGTTTGGGCAAATTGATTGGTTAAAACCTCCACAGGTACTGTCAGAAGATCTGCCTGTTGGTTGCCTTCTGCAATAAAGCCTGGAAGGGTAGTCTGCGACCAAACATGCATAACAAAGTAAGGATTCTTGTGATTATCTAAAAGAAAAACAAGCTTCTGTAGATAAGAAAAGAGCAATGGGTTAGTGATATCTCAAAACTGCGGATTCTGCTCTCTCAATAATTCCTGCAACATAAAAGGAATCTGTAATAAGATTAAAGGGAGTATCCCATTTCTCAAAAGCACATACAACAGCAGCAGCCAGCTCCACAATTTGAGGAGAACCTGAAACAATTGCAGGGTACAATGTCCACTGGTGGGTGTCCGGGTCCATCCACAAGAGCACAGATTTGTGTGTTAGTCCACAGCCATCAGTAAAAACCATCAGGGCTTGCAAGGGAACTTCAGAACGCTTCGGTGCAGCTAATAAATTGAATGAAGTGGTCAGCAAGCGATGTGCATGTGGGTGCAAAGTAAGTTGACCTGTAAAATGACACAAAGCCATTTGCAAAGTCTCTGAATTTTGTGACAACCATTGCAGGTAAGGTGAAACCACAGGCAAACAAATCTGCAAAAAGTCCTGACCTGCTAAAGTAAAAAGGCGATTTCACACTCTGATAATTAGAAGGGCAAACATTTCATGCTGTGTGATAATGATCTTTGTCAGCCGTTGTTATAAGAAGACCCATTCAATTATCTGTAAAGGGTCTGGGGCAAGGGGATCCCATTGATAGATCAAAGTGTATGGTTATTTTGTTGGATTTTAAAGGATTAGGCCAAAACATAGCTCAGGGACATACCAGGATGCCTGCCTTTTATGCAGGGCATCAGTAACCCTTTGTACGGCTTCAATAGCCTCTTGTGTCATCTTTCGTGGTGACAAGTTAGAGTCCCCCTTCAGCAAAGCAAAGAGGGGGGTAAGTTCTGCATTGGAGATACCTAACAAGGGGCGTACCCAATCAATAGTCCCTAACAATTTTTGTGCATCATGGAGTGTAGAAATGCTGGGCTGCAGTTTCAAAGTTTGGGGATGAATGGTTTGGGATCTGATGCGCCAGCCCAAGTATTGCCACGGGGGCTGCTTCTGGATTTTCTTCAGGTCTATGCATAGCCCTGCTTTAGTTACAGGATCTGTGGTAAAGGCTACAATTTCATCCATGAGTTGGGGGTTTTCAGCTGCAATTAACAGTTCATGCATGTAATGATATATTAGTGCATTGATCCACCCAAATAGGGTTGTTTTCCATGTTAGTCGGGGGGTGGTGCATGCTGCAATGGCCCCTGTTAAAAATAAGATTGTAACTGCAAACCGAGCTGAGAAAGAAGATCCCATCCCCACAAAACCATGGGGACTGCTAGCACAAAGGGTTTAATATTTGCTGCACAATTGTTGGGCCCTATAACATGAATCATGGATCTGCTTTGTTGACTACAGCTCACTCCACCAGTCCCTGAAGACTCTGTGAAACTGCAGGTAAAGGCCAGTTAGGTGGCCATTTAGCTTGTGAAATTACAGTAACATCAGCTCCCATATGGACAATGCCAGTGAGTACCACCCTCTGGCCCTGATATAACAAGGTACATTGACATGTTGGGCATTTTTCTGATATCGGCTGTGTCCACCAAAACTCTGGAGTACCAGTGGAGCCAAACCTTTTCTCCCTCCTTTCTGTGTTAGTAAGGGGCAGCACAAAGGATGTCAGAAAATAAAGTATTTGCACAACGTGAGACCCTTGGGACACACTACATGGTGGAAAAGGGGTCCACCATAACCTTGATTTCCCCTGTAAAGTACGAGTCAATAACTCCAGAGTGGTTGCCAGGTCCACCTGGGCACTGCCTGCTGTGGCTGGGCATAGGGTGGAGGAATTTGTCTGAGGTTCACCTGGACGGGCGGCAGAAGCATTTGTGTTTACATGCAGCTCTGTCCCGTGCTCTGGTACTTGTTTTCCTGAATCGGCCCCCCGACCAAATCAAATTTGGAGCAGCACTGATTAGCAAAGTGCTTCCCCTTGCCGCATCGTGGGCATATCGCCGATGTCTTAGATGGATTCTCTTTAAGAGCCAGGCAATCCTTTTTTATGTGACCAGGTTTGCCACAGCCAAAGCACAAACCTGTTGTGCTGTAGGGGGTTTCCGTTGCTGCAAAAGCAGCTGCCATTCTTTCATATTTAGTTCCAATATGGTTACACACCTCAATCATTTCTACTAGAGTAGGGTTAGGGTTAGGCAGGGACTTAAGAAGCTTCTTACAGTCAGGGTTAGCATTTTCTGCAGTTAACTTCAAAAACAAATTATTCCTAGCCTTGGGGTGATCAACCTGTCTGTCTAGAGCCTGCTTAAGGTGATCAATGAATTGCATGTAAGATTCCTTGGATTCCTGAATAATGGTTGTAAATTACTTTTGGGGACTTTATCATTTTAAGGGCTTGGTCGCTGCCTCTCTAATCCCCTCAAGGGCGTCCCTTGGGATGTTTCTTGCCTGAACCACCGGTTCAGCCTGATTGCCAGTACCCATAAGGTAGTCTAATGTTAAAGGGGCCATTTGCAGGTCATTATGACCTGCATAAGTCACCTGCAAGTTTTGAAGCTCCCTGCACCATTCTGTCTCCCATAAAGTATACTGCGTCGGTGTTAGCAAAAGTTGGGATAATGATTTCAAGTCATGGGGAGTCATAACATAAGAAGAATAAAAGGTAGTCAGCATGCAATTAAAGTAGGGGCAATTAACACTATGATCAGAAACCACATGGCACAGTTCTTTTATAACAAAGGAAGGGATAGTTTCCCATGTGGGACCCTGTCCCTGGTGGCAAATAACTGGTGCCACTATTTTCACCGCCACCTCTAAATTCCCCTCTTTCAATGCTTCCCTTTATATAGCAACTCACTGGTCATGGGGATCTGAGGGAAATAAGTCCGGCTCTTCCTCAGGATCAATAGGGCTGAGATCTAAGCGGTCTTCCGTCACGGGTTTATCATCAAGGTCTATCGTGAAGGCATTAAACGGTCTCAGTCGAGCTGTATCTGAGGCAGCCACCAATGAGGCAGGAGGTGGCGCAGAAGGCTGCACCGCGCCATCGGGGTCAGGCAGCATAGAGGAGCCTTCCTCAGGGACAGCAGCCTCCTCCCCTTCTTCTGGGCTTTAAGGGTGTCAAGGATAGCCCTCCAGGAGGGGAGCATATTGGGGGGCCGCTTTGTCCCCTCTAGTAGCCTGATCCCACAGTTTAACTCCTACTTCATCCCACGCCTCAGAGGTAAAGACCGTGCTTTGAGTCAAGGTAGGCACCCGTGCCTCTGCCCATTGCAGAATGACTTTAAGGGAATGGGACGACACAGACTTTCCATGTTTTTTTGAGTAAATGAGCCATTACTTCAAAAACATGGCGTTTTGAGGAGGACATTCCAGCCCCCATGTTCCCCGCCGCTCACCTTCGATTGTGAAGGGAATGAGTACCAGCTGGTTCCTGCTTCCTCTCAGCAGCACTTCAGTCTTGCGGGGCTTGCCGACGGCTGTGCAGATAGGTGGATTATCGACTCCTCACACGGTGAGCACCATTTGTCAGCTATTGAGAAACAGACTCCACTGGGTGCACGCAAAACCAACTTTATTCTAAGCAACGCCGCCTTCTTATAATACTGTACAAACAATCAGCAATCAGTTTCACAACTCTTTACTTCCCCAGAAACAAAATATATTGCATACAATGTCCTCACCAGACATCCGCACTCCTTAAGACACCATTCTCTTCCCCCCCCGGTCTTGGGTTGATTTTGTGCCATCCGTATTCCTATATTCCTGTCCAGCTTGTATGCAAAAGGTGTCTGTGCCTTTAAATGCGACCCGGAAGAAGGGGCAGGGGCGCGGGAAGGCAGCGTGGGCAGTTAAAAGCTGGGGCTGCCACACTGCTGGGGCTTTTGGAGCTCAGCTCGGCGCTGGCAAGGAGCTCACCTCGCTGCATGCAGGAGAGTTATATGGTTTTGCAGCTTTGCTAGCTCGGGTTGTTAGCTTGGGCAACAGCTCTCCCTGGGCCTGCCACCCTTCTACGACTCTTGGGATTTCTGGAGTGAATTGGCAGGGCTGCAGTCTGTGAACCAGGAGGCAAGCGTCGACCAGCCGGATGTATCGTCCCGGACTCTAGAGAAGCCAAGATGACCAGAGAAAAGCACACCGAGCCCTCTGTTTCAGCCACAGTGAGGAGAGGACCTGCCTCCAGGTTTTTGTCACTCTTGCCTGAGCGGCACATAGATTTTTTTGTTCTTTTTCCCGGGGACAGGACCTGCGCCATCTTTCTCCAAGGGGCGGAGGGGGCAGCGTGCGTTCCTGGAGTTTTCAATATCTAACAGTTACTCATTTTTAATCTGTGTCCTGTGGGCACTTTGTTTTTTTAACAAACTATTTTCTCTTCACACTTTGCCCAAACATCTATTTCATATTGGTGGGAAAAAATTATCAATTTTTCCATTTCAGAGGAAACATTTACCCTGTAACATTTTCTCTGAAAACATTGTCTCAAACCAAAACACCCCTTCCCCCATGCCTTCCTGCCTTCCCGGTGCAGGGGAGGGAGGGTATGGGGTCTTTTGGTCAGTTCATCACCAGACATTGTTCCATTGCTTAGGGAGAGGGGTCCTTCTCTTGCTCCACCATGAGGTCTCTCCCACAAAGCAGACAATTGTATCAAAATTGCTGATGGCGTGGGTCCCTTGTCCACAGGGTGCAGTCCTCCAAGGCCAGGCTGTTTCTATCTCGGGAGCAAGGCCTCTCTCTCTTTCCATAGGTCTCCAGCTGGAACATAGCTGTTGGCAATTGAGAAACGGACTCCACTGGGTGCACACAAAGCCAACTTTATTGTAAGCAATGCTGCCTTCTTATAATACTGTACAAACAATCAGCAATCAGTTTCACAACTCTTTACTTCCCCAGAAACAAAATATATTGCATACAATGTCCTCACCAGACATCCTGTTACTAGCATGTGGGTTAAACTGTCCCGTTCTTTTATCAAGGTCTCAGTTCCCTGCGTACTCAGTGTGTTTATCTTCCCAAGGCTTTACATTTACCAAGGCCAAAAGATCCCTACTGCTATCTGTACTACCGGGGGCTAGTGCCCCCCACATCTCCCCCTTTCTATTCCACAATTCAAATTTGCTTTAAGATCTCTTCCAGACACTGCACACATTGGAGAAGGCACGGAACACAAACAATTATACAAAGCACTACTCCTAAAGCATATATTCCTAGCTTAAGCAAGTTCTTAATCCACGCAGCAACTTGCCAATGCCAACAAACTGGTAAGCCAGTTGCTTCATCTGTCCCAGTAATTTAGCAACCTGATCTGTGAGGAACCATTTTAATCTTGGTTGGCCTCAACAATGGTTGTCGACGATGGGGGAGGGAGAGCACATGTGCAGCTTGCGGGAGGCAACAGGAGATGGGAAAAGCCTTGTCTTGGGGTGACTGCCTGGCAACACATCACATGGCACAGGCAGTCAGCTGGAAACACTGCACTCCCCGGAAAAGGACACTTCTCAATTAGATGGTGGAAGGTCTCCACCAATGAACAGCATAGGAAGGTGGACGGACAATGGTCTCCTGGTCAGCAACAGACTTTGGGAGGAGCAGGGGTATAAAATTAACTGTGCATGAGCTGGTCTCTCTATTTTAGTGGCCGGGGTTGCTCAACTGCTGGAGGGCTTTGCTGCTGGGGGGTTTTGTTGTTGTCTTCAGGGTTCACTTGCTCCGGCCCTTGATGGCTTTTTGCCTTTTGCCCTGGCTCCAACCTGGCTTTTAGCTTCTCGCCTCTCTAGCTCTTGCTCGCCCCCACGTATCAGCCTTCCTCCCTGCTGGGCGCTTGGCAGGAAACTGGCTGCCCTCCAAGCCTCAAGTGCAGCATCTGCTTCGCCCCACTCCTTCAGCTGACCCTGTTGCTGCCAGTCTGCCTGAGCCACCTGCCTGCCTCCAACCTCTCTCGCCACCAGATCCTCGCTCCTGACCCGTCCAGGGTTCTGGACCTCCTTGCCCAAGTGTCCTATTCACCATGTGTCAGTAGCCCGTCACCTACAGGAGCCACACTCTCCCAGAGCTGCTCACTCCTCGCCAGCCAGCAGCGTACATACCCCAGTCACATGGACATCAGCTGCACCCTCCCGGTCTGCTGGTGGAAAAACGCCTGCTTTCCTCCCTCTCTCCCATCCCTTTTCCATTTTCTTTTCCTTTGCTGTTTTTTTCCACCTCCCTTTAGTGGGCAATTACTTCCTCCTCATTTTTTTCGTTACCAATAAACAGTTCTTATGATAATAAGTTTTATCTCAGTTGACTTAATTCATTCCTTGTACCATTCCAATTTTAAAGGAACCCTCGCAGTTCCCTCACAGTTGGAATGCAACACCATCTCTGGCAAAGAATTTAGAATGCTTGCTTGAATGATCCTAATGGTTCAACAAGATTCATGCAGCACATCCTGTCAGTCCTCACATCCATACCTGTGTCCAAAAGCAAAAATAATCAATAGCAGCTTGATTTTGATAGCGTAGCATGCCTTACTGAATTAACATCAGTTAAAAGCCCACTAAAGTAAGTGAAGTAGCATTAGTTTGATGTGCTAGCAACAGCCTAGTTGTTGTCTAGCAATCCCAATGCTTCACAGCCAGCACTTGCGGGGCAAAAAATGACCCAGCCTAGTGTGTGCCTATGGCCAAAACAAGGGAATCACAAAGTCAGAGGTAAAAGTGTGAATGTACGCTTCCCTTTGTCGCAACAATGTCTTAAAACCATGGATTGTTGGGAGCAAATAGATTGAGTTGCCTAAACTGAGGGTCCTCCCTTAATATTGATGAATGGCAGGCCAGGCTCTGTCCCACAAATGAAAAATACTCCTGGGGTAATGATAAAGGAACATTAGTTGAGTGGGAAATAGTTGCTGATGTGTAGTGGACACAAGCACTAGTCATTTGGAAAATATAGACTGATGAGGAAAGATATCCCATGCCTAGATGTTGATCCAGAAGAATTAAATTAACACAGGGTCATCTTTAGGACCAAAAGTCTTATTTCTTGGCGGCTCCAAAGTGGCCTGAGGACAAATAAAAAGGCCACTGGTCCCAGGCCCAGCGGGTTTTTGCTATTGTACAAAGTTTTGTGTCTGGTGTGACATACGTATTCCAGGATACATTTCCTCAACAAGTGGAAAAGGATTTTCAGGATAGTATGTGGCAAGGTTGTTACACAGATGAATCCTGTTGTTTGGTTCGAGACCAATGTTTTCAGAAAAACATTACAGAGTAAATGTTTGCTCTGAAGTGAAAAAAATTGATAATTTTTTTCCCACCAATATGAAAATAGATGTTTGGGCAAGTGAAGAGAAAAATAGTTTTGTTAACAAACAAGGTCCCAACAGGACACAGATAAAAGTAAACTGTTAGATATTTTAAGTCCGGAATTGCACACTGTTCCCTTCCCCACAGCCGCTCGGCATGTGGGTGCAGAGAAAGATGCGCAGGTCCTGTCCCGGAAAAGAAACAAACAAAAGTCCACGTGGCCGCTCAGGCAACAGTGGCAAAAACCTGGAGGCAGTCCTCTCCTCACTGTGGCTGAAACAGAGAGCTCAGTGTGCTTTCTCTGACCAGCTTGACTTCTCCAGAGTCGGATGAGCGCACGGCCTGGTCCCTGCTGGCACCCAGATGGCAGCACTTGCTTCTGGTTCTCAGACGCAGCTCTTGCCGATCCACTCCAGAAAATCCCAAGAAGTCATAGAAGGAATAGCAGTCCAGGGAGAGCTGTTTGCCTAAGCTAACAAACCCGAGCTAGCAAAGCTGCAACAATATATACTCTCCTGCATGCAGCGAGGTGAGCTCCCTGCAGCGCCGAGCTGAGCTCAAAACCCCCCAGCAGTGTGGCAGCCCTGGCTTTTAACTGCCCACGCGCTTCTTCCAGCTGCCCCTGCCCTTCTTCTGGTCGCATTTAAAGGCACAGCACCTTTTGGGACATACAAGCTGACGGAATAATAGGAAACAGATTGCACAAATCACCCAAAGCACCTCTCCTGTCAAATTGGCTAAAGTGACCCATACATTGGTCCTTGCTGACTAACAGGCCAGGGCAATGCAAAAGCAAAACACCGCAACTCAGTAAACAGCGAATACCATATTGGCGTGCGCAATGTCCCTTGATTTTTGCCATTTTGGATTCTTTGACCTCCCAATGATCAGGCACAGAATATTTCCACCCACATCAAAACCGTGCATTTTACAACTAGATTTTCCTGGTTAAAGTGCTACACTGCAGTGTGAGGAGTCACAGCCTGGTACACAGAGCTCCTTTGTATACAGATGAACAGTACCACCTAAATTTACAATGAGCATCATTGGCAAAGAACCCACAAAGGGTGATCAGCTTGTTCTGCATATAAAGCATGGTATGTATCCCATCAATTCTTGCTACAGCGGCGGATCAAGTTCCCTACTAGAGAGATCCAGTATGTTTGCACCAGTCTAGAAGCATACAGATGATCATCATAAGGGATAGGCGGAGCAGTATAGTCCCTCTCTATCCCGATCGTTGGTGACCGGCTGCTGGCCACACTCTAGCATGCGAGGCAAGCCAAACCAGAACATCAGGGAGTCCAAGGTTCATCAGCTCCACCCTCAGGTCATCCAGCTCTTTCTCCAGAACAGAGGAACATTCTTTTGCAGGGATCCACTTAGGTCCATATCTTTGAGACACAAGCTAAAGCTCCTCCTTATGTAATAAGGGGAAAGGGTCCCCAAATCTTACTCTGATCCAATCTTTGACCAAGACCCGAGCCTTGATTGCTGTGCTTCTGCAATCATGGGCAAAATGAACACAGTATAGGTGAAAGGCTTGCTGTCTGGATAACAATTCAAGAATTAAATACATATAAGCTTTGTGCAAACGTTCTTGCAGTGTTGTGCCTGCATTCGCCCTTTCTGTTGCCCAATAAGCGCTTCAGTGTGCGCTGAGTTCATTCAATAAGGGCTGTCCCTGTAGGGGAGTAAGGACTGTAGTGTGCTGGATTCCCTATGAGGTCAAAAAAGTAGACAGAGAATGAGAATGCAAGCACGACCATTATCAGTTTTGATATGCTGAGGGACACCTAAGGCAGCAAAAGTGGCAAAAAGTGATGACGGCTTCTTGCAGCTTCCCCATACCGCACGATGCAAAACATGGCTCCAGAAAAGGTGTCAATAGAAGGAGTGAATGTATTAAGCAGCCAAATTCAGGAAAGATGGTGACATTCATCTGCCATAAGTTGAAGCCTTTGCAGACCGTGAGGTTAATGCCGTGAGGGCCTGATACAAAAGCTGTGTCGCTTGACAATCAGGACATCGGCAATAATGTCTGGCCTGCTGAAATGTAAGGGAAAAGAGGTGTAAAGCAGCAGCATTTCGAATGAAAAAAGGAGTGACTCAGTTTTGTTTGGGCAAATTGATTGGTTAAAACCTCCACAGGTACTGTCAGAAGATCTGCCTGTTGGTTGCCTTCTGCAATAAAGCCTGGAAGGGTAGTCTGCGACCAAATCACATGCATAACAAAGTAAGGATTCTTGTGATTATCTAAAAGAAAAACAAGCTTCTGTAGATAAGAGAAGCAATGGGTTAGTGATATCAATCAAACTGCGGGATTCTGCTCTCTCCAATAATTCCTGCAACATAAAAGGAATCTGTAATAAGATTAAAAGGGAGTATCCCATTTCTCAAAAGCCATACAAACAGCAGCAGCCAGCTCCACAATTTTGAGGAGAACCAAACAATTGCAGGGTCAATGTCCCACTGGTGGTGTCCGGGTCACTCCACAAGAGCACAGATTTTGTGTGTTAGTCCAACAGCCATCAGTAAAAAACCATCAAGGGCTTGCAAGGGAACTTCAGAACGTTCGGTGCAGCTTAATAAATTGAATGAAGTGTCAGCAAGCGATGTGCATGTGGGTGCAAAGTAAGTTGACCTGTTAAATGACAAAAAGCCATTTTGCAAAGTCTCTGAATTTGTGACAACCATTGCAGGTAAGTGAAACCATCAGGCAAACAAATCTGCAAAAAGTCTGACCTGCTAAAGTAAAAAGGCGATTTCACCTCTGATAATTAGAAGGGCAAACATTTCATTGCTGTGTGATAATGATCTTTGTCAAGCCGTTGTTATAAGAAGAACCCATTCAATTTATCTGTAAAGGGTCTGGGGCAAGGGATCCCATTGATAGATCAAAGTGTATGGTTATTTTGTTGGATTAAAGGATTAAGGCCAAAAACATAGCTCAGGGCATAACCAGGATGCCTGCCTTTATGCAGGGCATCAGTAACCCTTTGTACGCTTCAATAGCCCTTGTGTCATCTTTCGTGGTGACAAGTTAGAGTCCCCTTCAGCAAAGCAAAGAGGGGGTAAGTTCTGCATTGGAGATACCCTAACAAGGGGCGTACCCAATCAATAGTCCTAACAATTTTTGTGCATCATGATGTAGAATGCTGGGCTGCAGTTTCAAAAGTTTGGGGATGAATGGTTTGGGATCTGATGCGCAGGCCCAAGTATTTGCCACGGGGGCTGCTTCTGGATTTTCTTCAGGTCTATGCATAGCCTGCTTATAGTTACAGGTTGTGGTAGAGCTACAATTTCATCCATGAGTTGGGGGTTTCAAGCTGCAATTAACAGTTCATGCATGTAATATATATAGATGCATTGATCCACCAAATAGGGTTGTTTTCCATGTTAGTCGGGGGGTGGTGCATGCTGCAATGGCCCCTGTTAAAAATAAGATTGTAACTGCAAACCGAGCTGAGAAAGAAGATCCCATCCCCACAAAACCATGGGACTGCTAGCACAAAGGGTTTATATTTGCTGCACAATTGTTGGGCCCTAAACATGAATATGGATCTGCTTTGTTGACTACAGCTCACTCCACCAGTCCTCTGAAGACCGTTGAAACTGCAGGTAAAGGCCAGTTAGGTGGCCATTAGCTTGTGAAATTACAGTAACACCACTTCCCATATGGACAATGCCAGTGAGTACCACCCTCTGGCCCTGATATATACAAGGTACATTGACATGTTGGGCATTTTTCTGATATCGGCGTGTGTCCCACAAAACTCTGGGTAACCAGTGGAGCCAAACTTTTCTCTCCCTCCTTTCTGTGTTGTAAGGGAGCACAAAGGATGTCAGAAAATATAAGTATTTGCACAACGTGAGACCCTTGGGACACACTACATGGTGGAAAAGGGGTCCACCATAACCTGATTTCCCCTGTAAATGTACGAGTCAATAACTCCAGGGAGAATGAAAAGTCCAGATAGAGTAACCAATGATCTTCCTAACAACAATGCGCTACAGCCCTCCCCCCCCCCCCCATGTCCTGTCGGCAACAAATGTACTGAGGAATCCAAAAGTGTTACTGTTGAAGAGTGGTTGCCAGGTCCACCTGGGCACTGCCTGCTGTGGCTGGGCATAGGGTGGAGGAATTTGTCTGAGGTCCACCTGGACGGGCGGCAGAAGCATTTGTGTTTACATGCAGCTCTGTCCCGTGCTCTGGTACTTGTTTTCCTGAATCGGCCCCCCGACCAATCAAATTGGAGCAGCACTGATTAGCAAAGTGCTTCCCCTTGCCGCATCGTGGGCATATCGCCGATGTCTTAGATGGATTCTCTTTAAGAGCCAGGCAATCCTTTTTATGTGACCAGGTTTGCCACAGCCAAAGCACAAACCTGTTGTGCTGTAGGGGGTTCCGTTGCTGCAAAGCACTGCCATTCTTTCAATATTTATTCCAATATGGTTAACACCCCTCAATCATTTCTACTAGAGTAGGGTTTAGGGTTAGGCAGGGACTAAGAAGCTTCTTAACAGTCAGGTTAGCATTTTCTGCAGTAACTTCAACAATTATTACCTAGCCTTGGGTTGATCAACCTGTCTGTCTAGAGCTTCGCTAAGGTGATCAATGATTGGATGAAGAGCCTTTGGATCCTGAATAATGGTTGTAAATTACTTTTGGGGACTTTATCATTTTAAGGGCTTGGTCGCTGCCTTCTCTAACCCCTCAAGGGCGTCCCTGGATGTTTCTTGCCTGAACCACCGGTTCAGCCTGATGCCAGTACCATAACGGTAGTCTAATGTTAAAGGCCATTTGCAGTCATTATGACCTGCATAAGTCACCTGCAAGTTTGAAAGCTCCTGCACCATTCTGTCTCCCATAAAGATACTGCGTCGGTGTTAGCAAAAGTTGGATAATGATTTCAAGTCATGGGATCATAACATAAGAAGAATAAAGGAGTTCAGCATGCAATTAAAGTAGGCAATTAAACTATGACAGAAACCACATGGCACAGTTCTTTTATAACAAGGAGGGAAGTGTCCCATGTGGACCTTCCTGGTGCAACGGTGCCCATATTTCACCCCGGCGGCTTCTAACTTATTCCCACTCTTCAATGCTTCCTTTATATAGCAACTCACTGGTCATGGGGATCTGAGGGAAATAAGTCCGGCTCTTCCCAGGATCAATAGGTGCTGAGATCTAAGCGGTCTTCCGTCACGGGTTTATCATCAGGTCTATCGTGAGGCATTAACGGTCTCTATAGTCGAGCTGTATCTGAGCAGCCACCAAGAGCAGGAGGTGGCGCAGAAGGCTGCACCGCGCCATCGGGGTCAGGCAGCATAGAGGAGCCTTCCTCAGGACAGCAGCCTCCCCCTTCTTCTGGGCTTTAAGGGTGTCAGGATAGCCCTCCAGGAGGGGCAGTATGGGGGGCCGCTTTGTCCCCTCTAGTACCTAATCCCACAGTTTAACTCCTACTTCATCCCACGCCTCAGAGGTAAAAGACCGTGCTTTGAGTCAAGTAGGCACCCCGTGCCTCTGCCATTCGCAGAATGACTTAAGGGAAGTGGGACGACACAGACTTTTCCATGTTTTTTTGAGTAAATGAGCCATACTTTCAAAAACATGGCAGTGTGAAGGAGCATTTCCAGCCCCATGTGTCCCCGCCGCTCACCTTCGATTTGTGAAGGGAATGAGTACCTAGCTGGTTCCTGCTTCTCTATCGCAGCTACTTCAGGCTTGCGGGGCTTGACGAGACGCTTGCAGTATATAGGTGGACTACGAACTCTCTAACACGGAGGCACCATTTGTCAGCTATTGAGAAACAGACTCCAACTGGGTGCACGCAAAACCAACTTTATTCTAAGCAACGCCGCCTTCTTATAATACTGTACAAACAATCAGCAATCAGTTCACACACTCTTTACTTCCCAGAAAACAAAATATATTGCTACAATGTCCTCACCAGACATCCCGTTACTAGCGTGTGGGTTAAACTGTCTCATTCTTTTATCAAGGTCTCAGTTCCTTTCATACTCAGCGTGTTTATCTTCCCAAGGTTCTACATTTACCAAGGCCAAAAGATCCCTACTGCTATCTGTGCTACCAGGGGCTAGTACCCCCACACACAACCACCTCCAGGCATCCCCTGTGGACCCCCATGGACTGCAGGGGGACAGCCTGCTTCACCATGGTCATCACCATGGCTTGCAAAGGAATTCGGCTCTGGAGCTCTGAGCACCTCCTCCTCCTCCTTCTCCACTGACCTTGGTGTCTCCATACCTCACATCTCCTCACCTCCCCCCCTTCTCTGGCTAATGGCAGCTACAATACACTTTGTTTTGATTTCTTCTTAAATATGTCATCACAGAGGCATAACCAGCATCTCCAATTGGCCCAGGCTTGTCCAGCAACATGTCCATCATCTTCAGAGCCATCAGAGATTGGCTCTACAGCATGGGGGGGAGGGGGAGGGGAGGGGCAGGGCTCTGCTGGACATGGTGAAGACTTCCAGAATCTCTCACAGGAACTATTTTTGTGCCCCCCCCCCCCCTGCTGAAAAACTGGGCCAAGCAAAACTACCACACCAGGCATCACAGGCACCCACCAAAGCCACCCTATCACTCCCCTCTGAAAGTGGACAGAGAAAATATAGTGAAAGGTTCATGAGCTGAGATAAGGACTGGGAGAGACAATTCACTGATTACAGCCACAGGCAAAACAGAATGAACTTGGGGATATTAATTGAATTTATTACTAACAAAATCAGGCACAATATGAGAAGTAAATTAAATCTTAAAAATACCTTCCCCTCACCTCTCCCTTCTTCCCGGGCTTTACCTCCTTCCCCTAGCAGTGCAGGGAGATGGGGAATTGAGGTTATGGTCAGTTAATCACAGGTGTTTCTGTAGCTGCTCAGGGAGAGAAGTCCTTTCCCTGCTCCAGTGTGGAGTGCCTCTGTAGTAGACATCCCCCTCTTTCTCTCTCTCACAAAGGCTGGCATATGGAAGAGATAACTCAGGCGGTCAAAAGCCAGAAAGGGGTTATCTCTTGGAGCCCAGAGTCTGGGGCCTCCAAATAAGAATCAACATTTTGGTATGGAGAGCAAATGTGGAAAGAGATGAAAGAAAATAAATAATAGTGACCAAAACTCAGTTTACACTATAAAACAACATGAATCATCCTGGGGTAGAAGCTTCCTACACACACCCTGGAAACATGTAGACTTCTCCCAGAGTTGACACAGATTCTGAGGTTACTTCCTGGGAATTGAGGGAAAGGATTTTGATGTGTGCCCCATCAGCATCAGACTGTAAGAGACTGAACCTTAATCTATACATTTCTTCACTAGCTGTAATAATAGGCACCTTTATCGCACGCTGTATGTTATCTACTAGTAGTTTCTTTGTTTTATTCCTGTGTAGTAAATAGTCTTTTTAAAGCTTATGTCTGTTAGTTTTTGTGTCTATTAAATAAATAATTCATGTTGTAATAGACCTAATCAGCCATAATTAAAGAACTTGTGAATGAGAATGGGTTTCAGGTGCTGGTGCCCCAATAAAGCTACTGCCCTCTGCCAGAGGCTGGGCAGAGGCAGAGACTTATCTAAGCTCCCATCTCCATTCGTAACACTCCTCCACAGGAGACAGTTCTCCATTAACTTCTCCAGCCTGAGTTCATCCCATGGTAACAGTTCTCCATGAACTGCTCCACATGGGTCCCTTTCCATGGGGCGCAGTCCTTCAGGCACAGCCTGCTCCAGCTTGGTCCCCACAGGACACAAGTCTACCAGGAAACCTGCTCCAGTGTGGGATCCTCTCTCCATGGGTTCATAGGTCTCTGCGGAAGCCTGCCCAGCACAGGCTTCCCATGGGTCGCAGCCCCTCTCAGGCATCCACCTGTTCTGGTGTTGGTCTCCTCCATGGGCTACAGGTAAGATCTCTGCACCCGGGGTCCTCCATGGCTGCAGGGGACAGCCTGCTTCACCAGGTCTTCACATTGGCTACAGAGAAATCTCAGCTCAGTGCCTGGAACACATCCTCCCCTTCCTTCTGCACTGGCTTGGTGTCTGTAGAGTTGCTCCTCTCACATATTCTCATCCTTTCTTCTCTGGCCGCAATTACATCCACACAATAACTCTTTTTTTCCTCTTCTTAAATAGTTATCACAGGGGTTTCTATCATCTCTGGCCTTGGCCAGTGACGGGTCCACCTGGAGCTGCCTGGCATTAGCTCTGCTAAACATGGAGGAAGCTTTGGGCAGCTGCTCACAGAAGTCACGCCTGTGGCCCCCCACTTCCAAAACCCCACCACACAAATCCAACACGCCATCTCAGAAAAATAATTTGTGCCATCACTTGTCTGAGATGCAGATTGTGATATCATTCCACTGTGAGTATTGAAAACTTAGGTTTGAGGCTTCTTAAAGTTAAAATTCCCTATAATGCAGACAGCAAATCTACTCTGATGCCTGTAGAGCTTCCAGGTCCTTGCATTCTCTACCTCTTCACTGTATCCCATTTGCAGTATCTATCTACTCCTGGTGGCTTTGCGCAGAAACCATCCCTGGAAAAACCTGTTTTCAGAGCTGAGAGTCTTCTAGAAAATTGCTTTGGACAAGATAGTGAAAGAGGTCCTATGGGCACAGGTAGAAAGCTGTCTATGTACTTTAGGATCTTCAACCTGTACATTGCATCTCATCTTTTCCAGTTGTCCGGGGTAACCCAAAATATTATTGATCCCATATCAATCTGTGTCCAAAAATTGTTACTGCCTCTTTAAAATCCAGTGGTGCAGCCAGAACAAGAATCAGACATTGGGAGGTTTGCCACAGTCCTGTAAAATGTTGAAATACTGGAGCTAAGCTGTCTCTTCCGTCATGAATCTTCACTCAAGGGAGAGACTCTGCTTAGGTTTTTTTCCATTTTATTTGTTCTTCTCTGCATCTTGGACGCCTGAAGGTGAATTCCGCAGGTGCCTGCTGCAGTATGGCACCAGCGGGGAAGAAAGGAGTGCCCTGCTCCAGTCCGAGCTGCCCACAGCTCGCCGACAGCACCGGTCAAAGAGAAAAGCACTGATTGCCTCAGAGCAGCTGCCTTGCCTTGCCTTGTCTGCTGTTTCCTGCCACAGGAAAGGCAAAGTCCGTCCACAAGTTCCTAGCCCTGACAGAGTGCCAGCCACCTTCTTGACAAAGCCCAGCAGATATAGAGATAAGGGGAGGGAAAGAGGCACAGGGCAGATGCCATCTTCCCTTTGTCTTTCAATCCACACACTCGGCTGTGGAATGCCATCTGTTGGAGGTGTTACAAATGGAGGTGAGAGCTTAAGACAAGTCCTGCCTTTGACTCACATTTCTGTCAGTAACTCTGTTTGAGGCAGCCTGCACCCCAAATGGCTCTCCCTCCCAAGTTCTCAAGAATGGCCAATTAGGTCTATTACAAAATGAATTATTTATTTAATAGACTCAAGATTAACAGACATAAGACTTTAAACAGACTACTTACTTATACAGGATAAAATAAAAAGAACTACTACTAGATAAAAAATACAGTGCATGATAAAGGTGCCTATATTACAGCTCGCAAAGAAATAGTATAGATTAGGATTCAAGTGACTTATCACCCGATTGAATGATGGAGTACACATAAAGTCCTTTCCTCATATTCCAGAAAGTAACCATGAAATTTGCATCCAAACTTGCGGGAGAAGCCCTACATATTTCCAGGTGTGTATAGACTTTTGCCTCCGTGAAAGTTTGTGTAGCTTTTAATTGTAAAGTGAAGTGTCTGTCAGTCAGGAATTCCAGCTTATCTCCCACATCTTGTTCTCAAGGCAAGCTGTTCCTTGACAGCAGGGATTTCACCCCTTCTGGAGACAAAGATAACTCCTTTACCAGACACATATCCTGCCTGGTTATCTCACCCATTCATGTGAAGGGGAGAATGCCGGAATTATCAACCACCTGATGGACAGAACAGATAAGATCTTCTGTAGTAGGTGTTGCCTTGAAAGGCCAGTTTTTAATAATGACACAGACACGGTTAAGGGATAAAGGGGTTTTACCTCGGTATTGGGATCCCAGTGCAACAACTTGATGGCAGAATGCACCCCGTGTACAGCACGGGTACAATTTTATAGGTTTCAGGAATAGCATATCTATCTAGGATTCCCCAATAAGAAACTTCCACAATGCAGTAATGTCCCCTATTCTAATGAATCCCCCCCAGACGAGGCCAAGCCCAGTTACACAAGATGTTCTGGACAGAAGGCTTCACCCAAGGCTGAAGCCTCGGTTTAAGATGCACAGGCACACTGACTCCTTCCTTGGATGTTTGGTCTCTCTGCCCAGCAAACTTCTAACTAAGCGGGAATATCAAGCTTCAGGATATTACAAGCATGTGGGCTAAGGGGTACAGGCGGATGCATAGAGGGTACAGAAAGCGTAAAAGGAAAGCAAAATCATCAGGCATCAAGGAAGAAGTCCTGCCGCATCCACCCCTGTGACTGAAAGCACTGACTTTACCTCATGGAGTGGTAGCACAGGTTTCGCTGCCTCCATGCTATAAAGCATCTAACTTTCATATGTGTGTTGTGTGCACTATCACTGAGTGTTTTGATAAACACTTGTTCTCCTGAGCTTCACTAATTTCTTAAAAAGTTAAACATGTTATTGATATTGATAAGAACTTGTGTTTTGCTCAGTTATGTATTTTATGTATTAGATCATGTAACACATATGTATAAAAACTTCCGTGTAAAACTAAGAGATTGTAACATATAGTATTAAATTCAGAGTGTTCACGGTAGTTGAGACATCCAATAAGTCAACTTTACTTGTGTGTTTTATCAGTCAATGTAAGTCAGGATGTCCCCACCACTTGAGTCTTAAAATCATAGGAGGATGATGTGCAAATCAGGATCAAAGAGTTCATGGAGGTAGACTCTTGGTATGTAGGGATTGGAGGTGTTCAATAGATGTGACTCTTCATTTTTCATTTCATCTCCGCTTCTTAGTCCAGCATTCTCCTTCAGTGAGGCTCAGCATTTTGCATATTCTTGCTTAAACATATCAAGTGTTAGACAACTTTACATATCCAAACAATGCAGAGTTATTATAATATATTCTGGTTGGCTCGGGAATCAAAGATGCAATGAAACTCAATGTTTTACCTACTCATTATATTACTCCAGTTGGGGGTTTCATATCTTTTCCTGAAGAGTAGGAGAGGTATGAAAATTCAAGTTATATTCAGGGAGAAGTTTTTTTACCATTGTGACAATCAGAGTGAAGACACAGCTCTAAAGCAATTCTTGTTGAAAATTACAAGGCACATACAAATATTAATCAAAACAAAACTGTCCAAATATTTCGTACTTCAGTAGTACTAATTAAGATCTTTATACTATGTAAACAAAGTTAAAGTATTCTTCTGAGACCTTTTAGAGAAAATGGTTATTGTTCGATTTGCACGTTGTTAAATCAAGTTTTGCAATTTGGAATAGAATCCATGTATCAGATATTAATGTTAGAACTATCGGTAATTATACCAATCAATTTTCTCATGGCCATATTTAAATTTGAATATGATGTTATCCCAATCAAATATATATTTCCCTTTTTATTTTTATTTCATGAAAGATTCCAGTGTTCCTTTTAATTTCTTTCAGATCATCTGTGTTCTCAGAGCCTGATCTATGTATATGCAGCAACTGGTGCTGATAACTGTGGAGCAAAAGTTAAAATCCACGCTATTTTGATTTTGTTTAATTACCTTTGAAAGGTTGGTAAATTCTTGTTTCAAGGCACTGATCTGTACCATCGGTTTTGTTGATTTATGGAGATTGGGTTGTCTCTCTTTCCAGAAGGGCATCACTCCAGCTGGAGGAAGACTATTAGAGAATATGCTGGTGTGGAGTTCTCACCATTTGATACTTTCATGAAATGCCCTTCCAAGGGTCAGGTAACATTTGTTGTATGTGTGTTTAGGAAACACAACATTGTTAGTTTTTTGGGATGACTGATAGTATACTGCGTTATTGCAAACATTGACCTCTAAGCATAAAATGTAAACAACACTATAATCAATGTTTGGTTATAGCAGAGTCATTATATGTGTAGTCCAGTATGGTTTCTCTGTGTCCAGAGTGGCTTTATTCACTCTGGAGTCCAGGAGTAGTAGCCTTCACAGCTGTGCAGGTAGTAAAAGTCCTTCCTACTGCTCTTTGAGTAGTTGCTTGTCTCATGTCCAGATACACACTAGTCTTTTGTCTAGTGAGGGTTGTCAGGTAGCTGAGTATCCTATCGTCTGCTTATGCCCGGAGAAAGATAAACAACCCTTCTGTAACTGTACATCAGCAGGACCACTCATAGTTTGTTTTGTATATCCTCCCTTCAAGGACAGTGGAGGGGGGAGGTACAAGTTGCACACATTGCACAGGCGGCTGAAAAACTGCTCGGCGGCAGGGAGGAAGCTTGTTTGTTCTCTGGACTGCTTCTTTTCGTCTCTTCTTTGGACTTTTTTTCAACTTGTTTTTCTCATGCAAGAATCAGAAGTTCCGTGAGCAGTAGGTGAGAAATCCTCCAGTGAACCACCAGAGGACTACATCCAATCCTCTGGGAGCCCTCAGAA
>VKON01000298.1:48679-59926 GCA_009741485.1 Malurus cyaneus samueli | reverse complement strand
GTACTGAGCGTGTGGGTTAAACTGTCTCATTCTTTTATCAAGGTCTCAGTTCCTTTCATACTCAGCGTGTTTATCTTCCCAAGGTTCTACATTTACCAAGGCCAAAAGATCCTACTGCTACTGTGTACCAGGGCTAGTACCCCCCACAACAACCACCTCCAGCATCCCCTGTGGACCCCCATGGACTGCAGGGGGACAGCCTGCTTCACCATGGTCTCACCATGGCTTGCAAAGGAATTCGGCTCTGGAGCTCTGAGCACCTCCTCCTCCCTTCTTCCACTGACCTTGGTGTCTCCATACCTCACCTCCTCACCTCCCCCCCTTCTCTGGCTAATGGCAGCTACAATACACTTTTTTGATTTTTCTTCAATATGTCTCACAGAGGCATAACCAGCATCTCCAATTGGCCAGGCTTGTCCAGCAACATGTCCATCATCTTCAGAGCCATCAGAGATTGGCTCTACAGCATGGGGGGGAGGGAGGGGAGGGGCAGGGCTCTGCTGGACATGGTGAAGACTTCCAGAATCTCTCACAGGAACTATTTTTGTGCCCCCCCCCCCCTGCTGAAAAACTGGGCAAGCAAAACTACCACACCAGGCATCACAGGCACCCCACCAAGCCACCCTATCACTCCCGCTCTCACAAATGGCTGGCATATGGAAGAGATAACTCAGGCTGGGTCAAAAGGCCCAGAAAGGGGTTATCTCTTGGAGCCCAAGAGTCTGGGGCCTCCAAATAAGAATCAACATTTTGGTATGGAGAGCAAATGTGGAAAGAGATGAAAGAAAATAAATAATAGTGACCAAAGACTCAGTTTTACACTATAAAAAAACACATGAATCATCCTGGGGGTAGAAGCTTCCTACACACACCCTGGAAACATGTAGGACTTCTCCCCAGAGTTTGGACACAGATTCTGAGGTTACTTTCCTGGGAATTGAGGGAAAGGATTTTGATGTGTGCCCCATCAGCAATCAGACTGTAAGAGACTGAACCTTAATCTATACTATTTCTTCACTAGCTGTAATAATAGGCACCTTTATCGCACGCTGTATGTTATCTACTAGTAGTTTCTTTTGTTTTATTCCTGTGTAGTAAATAGTCTGTTTAAAGTCTTATGTCTGTTAGTTTTGTGTCTATTAAATAAATAATTCATGTTGTAATAGACCTAATCAGCCATAATTAAAGAACTTGTGAATGAGAATGGGTTTTCAGGTGCTGGTGCCCCAATAAAGCTACTGCCCTCTGCCAGAGGCTTGGGCAGAGGCAGAGACTTATCTAAGCTCCCATCTCCATTCGTAACACTCTCCCACAGGAGACAGTTCTCCATTAACTTCTCCAGCCTGAGTTCATCCCATGGGTAACAGTTCTCCATGAACTGCTCCAACATGGGTCCCTTTCCATGGGGCGCAGTCCTTCAGGCACAGCCTGCTCCAGCTTGGGTCCCCCACAGGGACACAAGTCCTACCAGGAAACCTGCTCCAGTGTGGGATCCTCTCTCCATGGGTTCATAGGTCTCTGCTGGGAGCCTGCTCCAGCACAGGCTTCCCATGGGGTCGCAGCCCCCTCTCAGGCATCCACCTGTTCTGGTGTTGGTCTCCTCCATGGGCTACAGGTAGATCTCTGCACCCCCGGGGTCCTCCATGGCTGCAGGGGGACAGCCTGCTTCACCATGGTCTTCACCCATTGGCTACAGAGAAATCTCAGCTCCAGTGCCTGGAACACATCCTCCCCTTCCTTCTGCACTGGCCTTGGTGTCTGTAGAGTTGCTCCTCTCACATATTCTCACTCCTTTCTTCTCTGGCCGCAATTACATCCACACAATAACTCTTTTTTTCCTCTTCTTAAATATGTTATCACAGGGGTTTCTATCATCTCTGGCCTTGGCCAGTGACGGGTCCATCCTGGAGCTGCCTGGCATTAGCTCTGCTAAACATGGAGGAAGCTTTGGGCAGCTGCTCACAGAAGTCACGCCTGTGGCCCCCCCACTTCCAAAACCCCACCACACAAATCCAACACGCCATCTCAGAAAAATAATTTGTGCCATCACTTGTCTGAGATGCAGATTGTGATATCATTCCACTGTGAGTATTGAAAACTTAGGTTTTGAGGCTTCTTTAAAGTTAAATTCCCTATATATGCAGACAGCAAATCTACTCTGATGCCCTGTAGAGCTTCCAGGTCCTTGCATTTCTACCTCTTCACTGTATCCCATTTGCAGTAATCTATCTACTCCTGTGGCTTTGCGCAGAACCATCCCTGGAGAAACCTGTTTTCAGAGCTGAGAGTCTTCTAGAAAATTGCTTTGGACAAGATAGTGAAAGAGGTCCTACTGGGCACAGGTAGAAAGCTGTCTATGTACTTTAGGATCTTCAACCTGTACATTGCATCTCATCTTTTCCAGTTGTCCTGGGGTAACCCAAAATATTATTGTATTCCATATCAATCTGTGTCCAAAAATTGTTACTGCCTCTTTAAAATCCAGTGGTGCAGCCAGAAACAGAATCACGACATTGGGAGGTTTGCCACAGTCCCTGTAAAATGTTGAAATACTGGAGCTAAGCTGTCTCTTCCCTCATGATCTTCACTCAAGGGAGAGACTCTGCTTAGGTTTTTTTTCCATTTTATTTTGTTCTTCTCTTGCATCTTGGACTGCCTGAAGGTGAATTCCGCAGGTGCCTGCCTGCAGTCATGGCACCAAGCGGGGGAAGAAAGGAGTGCCCTGCTCCAGTCCGAGCTGCCCACAGCTCGCCAGCAGCACCGGTCAAAGAGAAAAGCACTGATTGCCTCAGAGCAGCTGCCTTGCCTTGCCTTGTCTGCTGTTTCCTGCCACAGGAAAGGCAAAGTCCGTCCACAAGTTCTAGCCCTTGACAGAGTGCCAGCCACCTTTCTTGACAAAGCTCCAGCAGATATAGAGATAAGGGGAGGGAGAGGCACAGGGCAGATGCCATCTTCCCTTTGTCTTTCAATCCACACACTCGGCTGTGGAATGCCATCTGTTGGAGGTGTTACAAATGGAGGTGAGAGCTTAAGACAAGTCCTGCCTTTGACTCACATTTCTGTCAGTAACTCTGTTTGAGGCAGCCTGCACCCCAAATGGCTCTCCCTCCCAAGTTCTCAAGAATGGCCAATTAGGTCTATTACAAAATGAATTATTTATTTAATAGACTCAAGATTCATAAGACTTTAAACAGACTACTTACTATACAGATAAAATAAAAGAAACTACTACTAGATAAAAAATACAGTGCATGATAAAGGTGCCTATATTACAGCTCGCAAAGAAATAGTATAGATTAGGATTCAATGTGACTTATCACCCGATTGATGATGGAGTACACATAAAGTCCTTTCCCTCAATTTCCAGAAAGTAACCATGAAATTTGCATCCAAACTTGCGGGAGAAGCCCTACATATTTCCAGGGTGTGTATAGACTTTGCCTCCTGAAAGTTTGTGTACTTTTATAGTTTGTAAAGTGAAGTGTCTGTCAGTCAGGAATTCCAGCTTATCTCCCACATCTTGTTCTCAAGGCAAGCTGTTCCTTGCAGCAGGGATTTCACCCCTCTGGAGACAAAGATAACTCCTTTACCAGACACATATCCTGCCTGGGTTATCTCACCCATTCATGTGAAGGGGAGAATGCCCGGAATTATCACACCACCTGATGGACAGAACAGATAAGATCTTCTGTAGTAGGTGTTGCCTTGAAAGGCCAGTTTTTTAATAATGACACAGACACGTTAAGGGATAAAAAGGGTTTTACCTCGGTATTGGGATCCCAGGTGCAACAACTTGATGGCAGAATGCACCCACGTGTACAGCACGGGTACAAGTTTTATAGGTTTCAGGAATTAGCATATCTATCTAGGATTCCCCAATAAGAAACTTCACAAATGCAGTAATGTCCCCCTATTCTAATGAATCCCCCCCAGACGAGGCCAGAGCCCAGTTTACACAAGATGTTCTGGACAGAAGGCTTCACCCAAGGCTGAAGCCTCGGGTTTAAGATAGCACAGGGCACACTGACTCCTTCCTTGGGATGTTTGGTCTCTCTGCCCAGCAGAACTTCTTAACTAAGCGGGAATATCAAGCTTCAGGAATTACAAGCATGTGGGCTAAGGGGTACAGGCGGATGCATAGAGGGTACAGAAAGCGTAAAAAGGAAAAGCAAAAATCATCAGGCATCAAGGAAGGAAGTCCTGCCGCATTCCACCCCTGTGACTGAAAGCACTGACTTTACCTCATGGAGTGGTAGCACAGGTTCGTCTTGCCTCCATGCTATAAAAGCATCTACTTTCATATATGTGTGTTGTGTGCACTATCACTGAGTGTTTTGATACACATTGTTCTCCTGAGCTTCACTATTTCTTTAAAAGATGTTAAACATGTTATTGATATTGATAAGAACTTGCTGTTGCTTCAGTTTATGTATTTTATGTATTAGATCATGTAACACATATGTATAAAAACTTCGTGGTAAACTAAGAGATTGTAAGATATAGTATTAAATTCAGAGTGTTCACGGTAGTTGAGGACAATCCAATAAGTCACTTTACTTGTGTTTTTATCAGTCAATGTAAGTCAGGATGTCCCCCACCACTTGAGTCTTAAAATCATAGGAGGATGATGTGCAAATCAGGATCAAAGAGTTCATGGAGGTAGCTTCTTGGTTGTAGGGATTGGAGGTGTTCAATAGATGGTGACTCTTCATTTTCATTTTCATTCACGCTTCTTAGTCCAGCATTCTCCTTCAGTGAGGCTCAGCATTTTGCATATTCTTGCTTAACATATCAAGTGTTAGACAACTTTACAATAATCCAAACAAATGCAGATGTATTATATAATATTCTGGTTGGCTCAGGGGAATCAAAGATGCAATGAAACTCAATTGTTTTTACCTACTCATTATATTACTCCAGTTGGGGGTTTCATATCTTTTCCTGAAGAGGTAGGAAGAGGTATGAAAATTCAAGTTATATTCAGGGAGAAGTTTTTTCTACCCATTGTGACAATCAGAGTGAAGACACAAGCATTCTAAAGCAATTCTTGTTGAAAATTACAAGGCACATACAAATATTAATCAAAACAAAACTGTCAAATAATTTCGTACTTCAGTAGTACTAATTAAGATCTTTAATACTATGTAAACAAAGTTAAATGTATTCTTCTGAGACCTTTTTAGAGAAAATGGTTATTGTTCGATTTGCACGTTGTTAAATCAAATTTTGCAAATTTGGAATAGAATCCATGTATCAGATATTAATGTTAGAACTATGGTAATTATACCAATCAATTTTCTCATGGCCATATTTAAATTTGGAATATGATGTTATCCAATCAAATATATTTTCCCTTTTATTTTTATATTTCATGAAAGATTCCAGTGTTCCTTTTAATTTCTTTCAGATCAGTCTGTGTTCTCAGAGCCTGATCTATGTATATGCAGCAACTGGTGCTGATAACTGTGGAAGCCAAAAGCAAATACAAAGCTATTTGGTTTTGTTTAATTACCTTTGAAAGGTTGGTAAATTCTTGTTTCAAGGCACTGATTGTACCATCGGGTTTTGTTGATTTATGGAGATTTGGGTTGTCTCTCTTTCCAGAAGGGGCATCACTCCAGCTGGAGGAAGACTATTAGAGAATATGCTTGGTGTGGAGTTCTCACCATTTGAATACTTTCATGAAATGCCCTTCCAAGGGTCAGGTAACATTTGTTGTATGTGTGTTTAGGAAACACAACATTGTTAGTTTTTGTTGGGATGACTGATTAGTCATACTGCGTTATTGCAAACATTGACCTCTAAGCATAAAAATGTAAACAACACTATAATCAATGTTTTTGGTTATAGCAGATTCATTAGTTATTGTGTAGTCCAGTATGGTTTCTCTGTGTCCAGAGTTGGCTTTATTCACTTCTGGAGTCCAGGAGTAGTAGCCTTCACAGCTGTGCAGGTAGTAAAAAGTCCTTCCTACTGCTCTTTGAGTAGTTGCTTGTCTCATGTCCAGATACACACCTAGTCTTTTGTCTAGTGAGGGTTGTCCTAGGGTAGCTGAGTATTCCTATCGTCTGCTTATGCCCGGAGAAAGATAAACAACCCTTCTGTAACTGTACATCAGCAGAGACCACTCTAGTTTGTTTTGTAGTATTCCTCCCTTCAAGGACAGTGGAGGGGGGAGGTACAAGTTGCACACATGCCACAGGCGGCTGAAAACTGCTCGGCGG
Source organism: Malurus cyaneus samueli (assembly GCA_009741485.1). Lineage (NCBI taxonomy): Eukaryota > Metazoa > Chordata > Aves > Passeriformes > Maluridae > Malurus > Malurus cyaneus. The sequence goes on along the minus strand of VKON01000298.1, from coordinate 53,702 downwards.
CAGGGAGGAAGCTTGTTGTTCTCTGGGACTGCTTCTTTTCGTCTTCTTCTTTGGACTTTTTTTCAACTTGTTTTTTCTCATGCAAGAATCAGAAGATTCCCGTGAGGCAGTAGGTGAGAAAATCCTCCAGTGAACCACCAGAGGGACTACATCCAGTCCTCTGGGAGCCCTCAGAGGGAGAGGCCATGCCTAAGAGGAAAAAAAGACTTTAAGATCCAACAGCTGTTTCTACAGGTTGGTTTTTTTTCAATAATTTTTTTTCTTTTCCCTCTTTTCGTGCCTTGTGGGCATATTATTCTGTTTTGTTAAATAAATAGTTGTTTTCTTTTCACTTTCCTCTGTGTGGAAAATCTTGTTCCCAGGACCCGGGTGGGGGAGAAGGGGGGCTTGCTGGAACTTGGGAGTGTTCACCCATCCATAAAATTATCTCAAACCGGTACAAGGGTAGCACTTAACAATTAAGAGTTATTAGGAGAACTGTAAAACAATAGAACTTAAGCAATAATAGGCATCTTTCCCACAGAGGGTTATGGCAGCAGTTCCATCTCTGGCCTCTAGTTGCAAACTCAGCGCTATGCTCACTACTGCCAGACAGGGGCAGTGTAGGAGAGGTTTGTGAGGCTCCATTGGGAAACTTGCTTTGTTTCAGAGTAAAACCAAACTTGTACAGAGGTAAAGAGTGTCACTCTGTATAGAGTTTGGGACAGGGACACTGGAAAACCAGTCACTGAGTCCGGAAACAGCAGTTTTTGCATCACCCTGAATGCTTTTAGTGGCAACTAACAGTTCAGATACAACTTTCACACCTCTTAGCGTGTACTTGTAACCGTTAGATGTTTTTAGAGGTCCAATATAATTTATTTGCCAACGTTGACCAGGAGTGTTTTGTTAATTTGATATGTAAAGATGGTGCCAGGTTTGGCACGGTTTTGTTCAAGCTTCAGTTGGCACTGTGGACACTGTGTGAGAATACTTTTATACATCTTCCTGATGATCCAAAAATGATCTGAGCAAGACTCTGCAACTTATATAATTTTAAGTTGTGAAGTAGGTATGTTTATTGCAGCACTGGGTGAGCGGGAGGTGCTCCTCAAAGCCAAGCACACCCCGGCACGGCTATCGCTTGGTATATATCAGGTTACATGTTACACATTCACCGAGTTTCGAAATTCGCCTATACATATGCATGACCTATCCCTGCTTCATATTATAATGAGTTCAAAAGTCATTTCCATGTGCTCACGCCTGCGCAGTGTTATTTGGTAGTGGGCTCCGGGGGTCTCGGGAGGAAGTAAAATACTCATCCTCTTGTCTTGAACTTTTCACTTTTCTGTGCTGCACATGCTCTCTGAGTCCCTGGCCCAAGTCCAAACAACAACTCTGGTTTTAGCCAGCATAGGGGTTCCACGAACACAAGCTGGGTCACAGTCCCTGCTTTTGTCAATAATCTTTTACTTCTCATTCTGCTTTGACAAACGCAATAAATGTTAAGTAAGCAATATACACTGTCTAGCAAGCAGTTAGTGATATATACTGTTTAGCAAGCAGTTTCTAACAAGTTATTCCTTAACTTCTAACTTCCCTGCATCACTGATCAATAGTCAGCTTCTGCTTTGTGCTGCAAAAATAGAGTATTTGGTCCAGTATGCCCTAATGTACAATGTAACTATTCCCTAAATTGATATGTGTTGTGGATCATCTAACTGAAAGGAATGAGAAGGGAGTGTCTTTACAAACAGACTAACTCTGGGGGTAAGATAAGGCTGATACTGGGAGACAGAAGGAAACAATGGGAAGAATTTCCATAGGAATTCCTTTGATTGACTTATCCCAGACTATGTTAATTGACTACAAGAGCAGAGACACAGAGATGTATATTGAAAGGGGACAATGTATGATAGAAGGGGGGGTTTCATCAGGCATTTCGGGGAGCCTGTACCTCTCCAGTGCCTCAGCCAATGGGGAAAGAGAGAGGGAACTGCAGCCAGGAAATTAGGATAAGAGGCTGCGTCCTCTAAGAATTTGAGAGAGACCCCATGGGAAATGCCCATGACCTCCCCTTTATTCATGAATAAAGTTGCAGGACTACTCTGTCTCCTTTTTGGACATAAACCTCTAGTGTTTCTGGATTAATTTTTCTGACATAACTGATTGTCCCCGTTTGAAAGACAGGTATTTGCTAATGAAGGCAGGGACCCCCCCTTGGAGTGGTGGCTATGACCCCCCTTCCCTCCGAATTATTATAGCTTTGAAAAAAACCACGGGCTTTCAGGCAGGAATATGGGTAAAAGGGAATAACAGTTTTTACTAATATATATATATATGACAAGGTGAAAGAAGTAACAATAACAACAACACAGCCCAGTCCCAAACCCAGTGACAGCCTTACGATAATTTTTACTTCTCATTCTGCTTTGACAAACGCAATAAATGTTAAGTAAGCATATACACTGTCTAGCAAGCAGTTAGTGATATATACTGTTTAGCAAGCAGTTTCTAACAAGTTATTCCTTAACTTCTAACTTCCCTGCATCACTGATCAATAGTCAGCTTCTGCTTTGTGCTGCAAAAATAGAGTATTTGGTCCAGTATGCCCTAATGTACAATGTAACTATTCCCTAAATTGATATGTGTTGTGGATCATCTAACTGAAAGGAATGAAAGGGAGTGTCTTTACAAACAGACTAACTCTGGGGGTAAGATAAGGCTGATATGGGAGACAGAAGGAAACAATGGGAAGAATTTCCATAGGAATTCCTTTGATTGACTTATCCCAGACTATGTTAATTGACTACAAGAGCAGAGACACGGAGATGTATATTGAAAGGGGACAATGTATGATAGAAGGGGGGTTTCATCAGGCATTTCGGGGAGCCTGTACCTCTCCCAGTGCCTCAGCCAATGGGGAAAGAGAGAGGGAACTGCAGCCAGGAAATTAGGATAAGAGGCTGCGTCCTCTAAGAATTTGAGAGACCCCATGGGAAATGCCCATGACCTCCCTTTATTCATGAATAAAGTTGCAGGACTACTCTGTCTCCTTTTTGGACATAAACCTCTAGTGTTTCTGGATTAATTTTTCTGACATAACTGATTGTCCCCGTTTGAAAGACAGGTATTTGCTAATGAAGGCAGGGACCCCCCCTTGGAGTGGTGGCTATGACCCCTTTCCTCCGAATTATTATAGCTTTGAAAAAAACACGGCTTTCAGGCAGAATATGGGTAAAAGGGAATAACAGTTTTTTACTAATATTATAAAAGACAAACAAGAACAACAGCAATAACAAACACAACCCAAACCCAGTGACAGCCTTACTTCACCCCTTGGTGAAGTTACAGTCTCGTTGGCAGAAATGCTGTTGGCTCCCGGCCGGGCAGAGAGGATGTAGCAATTTTCCGGAGGCTGCAGGGACGTGATGGCGCGTCCCGGCTAGCTCAAGATCTCCGCGGCTGCGGATGATCGATCAAAATGGCAGAGGCGGATGGAGAAAAATTTTCTGCAAAACTCAAGCGGAAAACGCCGGTGCTCTTCTGGACAGCAAGAAACCCAGGACCTCAAAAGAGACGAGCAAAAATTCCGCGGCACGAGACGGGATGGAGCAGAGTTCACCCTCCTGAAGCTGGAATCCTAGGCAAGGCACAGCAGAGCAAACCACGGTGCCGCAGCAGGCCCCCTCTCCGCGAAAAAGCCGGGAAGGAAAAAACAAAAAACCAAAACTCCCAATCCCCCCCACCACACAAAAGCTGTCTGGACATTTAGGGTGTGGCCATAGGTATCATTGTCTTTAACACCCGCAATTAAAAATGAGTCGGCCATCAAGACCAGCAACAAATGGGGGAAGAAAAAAAATTCCCAAAGAAAGGGAACAAAAGGAGAGGAATTCAAACCACAACACTGATCAATTTCTATTTTTCTGATTTTTGTCAGTTGATTCAATTGTTCCAATACGTTTGTAAAGTTTGGTCATTTGCATGCGTTTTAACCCATCCTATATGGATTTGTCAGGACTGAGTCTGTAAAACAACTATTTTCAATATTTCTGCCAAACCATTTTTCCATTCACTTGCCAATTAACACTTCTCTGACAAATCACCCTGTGACACCAGCCCAGATTGCATAAGAATTAACATACATCATCCTTGCTTTTTCCTTTATTGCCAATAACAGAGTGTCGTGGTTTAGAATGCTGGTCAAAAGCCAGGCACCCACAACACCTGCTCATTCGCTCTCCCCACCACCAATGGGTAGAGAAGAGTGAAGAGGAAAAAAAAATAACAAAACGTTCATGAGTTGAGATAAGGAAGGGAGGAAACACTTGATGGACAAAACAGGCACTACTTAATTATGAAGTGAATTTATTACTAACAAAGTCAGAGGAGGAATGAGAAATAAAATACAATCCTCAAAGACACTGATATTCTCCCCACTCCCTCCCCACTTCCCACCAACAGTACAAAGCAGCAGGGGTGAACAGGGTGTGGGGTTGGCAGTTCATCACCGATCGTCTGTGGCTGCTGAGGGAGAGGAGTCCTTCCCTTGCGTTACCGTGGGGTCCCTCCCACGGGAGACAGTTCTCAGGAACCTCTCGGCGTGGTCCATCTCACGAGCAGCAGTCCACACACATCTGCTGCATTGGTCGCCCCATGGGCAGACAGTTGTCCCAAAACTGCTGAACCGTGGGTCCCTCGTCCACTGGGTGCAGCCTAAGGCCAGGCTGTTCCATCTCGGGAGCAAGGCCTCCTCTCCATGGGTCTCCTGCTGGACACAGCCCCCTTCTTGGCGTCCGCCCGCTCTGGCATGGAGACCTCCCTCTCCACGGCTCGGGTGGTCTCTGCACCCTCTGGACCCCATGGACTGCAGGGGACAGCCTAGCTCCACATGGTTCACACTGCCTGCAAAGGAACCCAGCTCTGGTGCACCTGGAGCAGCTCTCTCCCCTCATCCACTGACCTTGGTGTCTGCATTCCCTCACATATTTCTCAGCCTCCTCCTTTGGCAAAACTACTGTGTCTACCAACTTTTGTT